>CAUYUJ010011425.1:40000-47500 GCA_963575745.1 Prorocentrum cordatum | reverse complement strand
GGACGCCCTGGCCGCCCCCGGCAATCCTCTCCCCGCGCAGACTCCCGGCTCCTCCACAGCCACCTCTGCGTCGCCCGACGCAGCCGCGTGCCCCCCGCTTTGCCGCGGCCTTTGCCGCCCGCACGCAGCTTCGCAAGGCCGCCCCCACCTCGCGCATCTCTCCCAGCGGCACCATCGTTCCCTCCGCCAACGTCCCCAGACTCTACCGCGCCATTGGCGCCGCCACCCAGCCTCGTCTCGGCGCGACCACCGACTCCGTCGCCAGCGGAGGCGCAGCCCGCGCCAGACGGCGACGCCGCCCTCTTCCTCCGCGCGCGCCTCGCTGCGGAATGCGGCGCAGCCCCGACGGGCGAGCCCGCGGCCCACCCCCCTCCACCCCCTCCTCCACCTCCTCGCACACCTCCCCCTCCTCGTCCCGCACCTCCCCCTCCTCCTCCCCCTCCCCCTCCTCCGCCGCGCACAGAGCCCAACCCCGCAGCGACCCCGCCGCTCGCGCCCGGGCCGCCCGCCGCGCCCACGGCACGCGCGGCGCCGAGCACCCCGCCCTTCGCCGTCGCCGCGCCACTCCCGGCGACCCCGCCGGCATCGACGCCGCGCATCTCCCCGGACGGCGAAGCCGGAGTCTTCCGCCGCACGCGCCTGGCCGTGGCCGGCGAGCTGAGGACACCATCGCCCCCTTCGCGCTCCGGCGTAAGCGGGGCACCCGCCCGGACCGGCACCGGCGCCCGCACGCTCGACCCCGCCTCGCTCTCCGCCGCGACCTCTGCAGGCTGCCGCCCCGCAGCGCGGCAACGCGCGCCGAGACCCGAGGCGCTCGCGCCGCCGGCGCCACCGCCACCGACGCCAGTCACCTCACTCCCGCCAGCTCCCACACCCCCGATGCCTGCCCCGCCCCCCCCTCCACCGCTCTGCTCATCTGGCGCCCCGCCAACCCCTGGTGCCCCCGCGTCGGCGCTCTGCCCCTGACTGCGCCCCATGCGACAGTACACCGCCATGTACGCCTCCTTCGGCTTCACGTGCGCCGGCTCGCCTCGCATCCTGCGCGGCGGCTTGTCGTCGTCAAACAAAACGTAGCCCCCGTCAGGGACGCGGCACAACGTCGTATAGTGACCGGTATGCACTGTTTGCCCATTGTGGTACACAACGCCAACCAGCTGCATCTGGGGAAGCCCATGCAGCCTCAGTTGCTCTTCGACCCACACGGGCTGCCGCGCCTCATGGCCCCTCCTCAATTGAACCACCAAAACGCGCGGCACGCCCGTGAGTCGCGTCTGCTGGTCGTGCCAAACCCGGTCGGCATCCGCGCGGCAACACGCTGGGCAGCTCTTCTCAACTTGTTCAGGCGCGCAAAAGTCGGAGTACATTTCCGACAACATCATCGGCCCGCCGGGCCGCGCGTGGACCCGCAGCTTCAGAACATCCTCCGCCTCGTACGAGACGGACAAGTGCCCGCACTGACGGCATTTCTGCCGCTTCTCCATCACAAACCCGAACATCCGATCCACGTGCGTCACGCGCATGTTCGTCGCACGAATGCTCTCGGGGTCCCACGACGCAAAGCGTCCGGCCAACTCCTCTCCGCGGCGCGCAGCCGACATCAGCTTACCCCAATACGCAAACACATCATGCCCTGATCCTCCGTTCTCGAAAAATTTGCATCGTGAGAGGGTGTCGGAAAGTAAGCTGCATCTTGCAAAAGTGTGCTGCGATTTCCGGCCTGGGTCGCAACGTGAAAATGCATCTTGCGGTAGCGCCGCCCGCCGCGAATCCTTCATATTTCCGGCTCGAAATTGCAGTCGCGCCGCGCTCGAAATTGCAGCCTCCCGCTCGAATTTCGGAAGGCTGCAATCGCGAACGCGGCGCGACTGCAATTTCGAGCCCGAAGGATTCGCGGCGCGCGGCGTTATCGTAAGATGCGTAATCACGTTGCGACCCAGGCCGAAAATCGCAGCGCGCTTTTGCAAGATGCAGTTTACTTTCGGACATCCTCCCGCGTACAACACATACTACACATGCACACATACAACACGCGCAACACATACACACGCACAACACACGTATACATATACGACACATACAACGCGCACAAAGCATTCTTATGGACACACATATATACAGTACGTACAATACATCCAATACATACATTTGGACACGAAAGGATTGTTTTTTAGGAACATGATTTATGTTCCTTTTTCATAGGAACATGATGTTGAATTAGGAACATGATTTTGTTGTTATTTTTGATGTCATAAGTTTTTGTGATTTTATAACTTAAACTTTGCAGTGAGTACCATCATCGGCAGATTCCTTCCACTGTCACCGCCAGTGTTGCCATCATCACCACGCCCGCCATCATCGCCATCATCGTCGGCAGGGTCGGGTTCGAAACTTGGGCCAAGCCGCGAGCTTGAGCCAAATTATGAAAACAAACCGCCCTCCATGAAACCAACGTGCGCGGCGCTGAAGCGAGAGCGCAATCCCAGCGCCGTAATCCCCCCGCGGAGAAAGCGGATCATATCGGGGCAGACTTGGTGTCGTTCCCCCTCCTCCACCTCCGCCTCACATCCTCCTCCGTAGCCATATTTTGGCCCGAGGCTCGAGGCCTCTTCCTCGCCGAGGCTGCGAGGGACCCGCAGCTCGGCACTGGGCGCGACGCGCCCGCCGCCAGCCACCCGCGCGCGGCGCGCGGCGCGCGGCGCCCGCCACTGGCCGCCATGTCGAGGTCGCCAAGGAACTATCCAGAGTCGGTGGCGATTTGGACGAAGGGCGGAGGAACTCAGCGAATTGCATCACCGTGGGTGTACAGGGACCACGATGATGAGGGAATATGGAAGTGCTACGCGTGCGGTGGCAAGGAGATGTGCGAGTCGCACGCCCAGTCAGAGAAACACGCTCAGAAAGTTTGGTATTATTGTTTCGGCTATGGCAAAAAGCATGGGCCTGGCAAGCTCATGAACGCGGTGGAGTCCAGCGTCCGCCACAACAACAATTTCGTGTATCCAGGTCGCGGGGCCGTCGGCACCGCGTCCATGCTCGAGCCGCAGGGGGGCGGCGACCATCGAGGAGCTCAAGCGGCGGCGGCGGCTGAGGAAGTCCCGTCGGGCACTCGGTGGGCCGCGGCCGCGGCTGCCGCGAGGCAGCAGGGGGCGGGCGAGGCGGAGGTGACGCTCGTGGAGAGTTTCAAGATGGACAGCAACTCGAACTCGTCTCAGATCGAGCTCGGGCCGTCCATAGACCAGAAGCTTGACGGGGTGATCGCGTTGACGAGTACCATGGGGCAGATCATGGACAAGGCGACGAAGCTCATCGAGAAGATCGATAGCTCGGCGGCCGACCAGAAGGGGCCGACGGTGGAGGCCAAGATCGACGAGGTGAAGCAGAGCTTCGAGTCTGCGTTGAAGACGCTCGAGGCCAAGATCGGAGAGGTGAAAAACATCGCCGAGAAGCAGTCGAAGCAGTCGGAGCATACCATTAAGAGTATGAAGGAGTACAAGCAGGGCATGGAGGGCAAGCTCGACGAGGTGAAGACGTGCTTCGAAAGCCAGGTGCCAACTCTGACGGCGCAGATGGCCGAGGTGAAGACGAGCTTCGAAAGCCAGGTGCCGACGCTGGAGGCCAAGATCGACGAGGTGAAGAGCGAGGTGAGGAGCAGCTTCGATACTAAGGTGCCGATGCTGGAGACGAAGATCGACGGGGTGAGGAAGAGCTTCGAGTCCAAACTGCCGACGCTCGAGGCCAAGATCGACGAGGTGAAGCGCAGCATCGATACGAAGGTGCCGATGCTGGAGCAGAAGATCGACGCGCTGACCGATCAGATTCGGGCCCTGTGCGAGCCTGGGACGCCGTCGCAGGTCTACCCGCAGGGCTCGGCGACTTTGGGATTGCGCAATTTAAGGAGCAGTTCGAGTCCGAGTTTGTTGGAAGTTCGCGGAGTCGATTCATCGTTTCGTCGCTGAGCAGTCCTCGAGATGCCCGAGAGCCTGAGAGATGCGTTGTTTTTTCTTCGCGCCCCCCCCCGAAACGGGGGGCGCGCACTTTTACCGCAAAAGAGCTGATGTGGTGCCCCCCAGGGGCACAGGAAACATCCCTCCTCCTCCTCCGCGTGTCCTCCCCATCCGCCCGTGGCCCTGGATGCAAGGCTCCCGCCTGAGACTTCCTCGCAATTCACGCCGCCTCGGCCGTCGGAGTTTTTCCTGGGGGGAGCGTCAGCGGGGGGAACGAGGGAGGAAGATGAAACAGAAGAGGGCTATGAGGATGGGTATGCGACCTTAGCTCCAGGTACCAGGACGAACGACACAACGCATGTATGTCACGGGCTGCCCGATGTAACGTTGTACATCTCATAACGAGTTGGTCCTATCGTGCGTGCTGTCGCTCTTGAGAATGGTTGGCACCCGTCTTGAATCGCTAACGCAACAGTCGTATGCCGTCTAGTACGGAAGTTGCTCCCGCCTGAAACTTCCTCTTCAGACCGCGGGGGTCGCGACATCGTTTTCGCCAGCTGCTGATGCCATGCAATGTAATGTGATGCCGTGGGGGTGTTGCGTCATCATTCACACTCCAATTCATTCGCAGTTAGAGTGATGTCCAGACCGTCACAACTGAAGCCCGTTAATATTCGAAAGCTCTTGCGCCCAGACATTCACGGCGGACAGGTCCATGCGAGTAGATGCGCATATGGGGAGCTCCACGCAGTGAATAATTATGCTGGCGGGAATGATGATGGTGGTGGTTGTGGTGGTGATGATGATGATGATGGTGATGGCGACGACGGTGATGACGATGATGTCGATGATGGTGATGATGGTGATGACGATGATGACGGTGATGACGGTGATGACGATGATGTTGTGGTGATGACGGTGATGACGGTGATGTGGTGGTGATGATGGTGATGACGGTGATGACGATGATGACAATGATGATGGTGATGGCGACGACAGTGGCGACGACGGTGATGACGATGTTGGTGATGACGACGACGGTTGGTGATGGTGAGAACGATGACGGCGGCGATGGTGGCGACGATGCCGTGTAAAGCACCATGGCCCCAGGGGCCCGCCCAGGGCCCAAGCCCTGCTGGTGGCGGCACCGTCTCGGCCGCGACTGGCGCCGCCAATGGGCGCCAGACGCCCCGTCTCGGCCGCGACCACTCGCCCCGTCTCGGCCGCGACTGGCGCCGCCAATGGTGGTGATGATGATGATTATGATGCCGACTGCGATTGCGATTGCGATGATGGCGATGATGTCGATCGTGTTGATGTTGGGGACGATGACGATGATGACGATATCGATAGTGAGATCGATAGTACGATCGAGACTGAGATCGGATATCGATAGTGGGATGGATAGTGAGATCAATAGTGCGATCGACAGTGAGATCGCTAGCTGGATCGATAGTGATATCGATAGTGAGATCGATAGTGAGATCGAAAGTAGGATCGATAGTGAGATCGATAGTGGGGTCGATAGTGAGATCGATAGTGAGATCGATAGTGAGATCGGTGATATCGATAGTGAGATCGATATCGACACCTATAAGTCAGGACAGGCGTGCCCCCTTGGCCTGGCTGGCCCTCCCCCTCCGCCCCCTCCCCCCTCCCCCTCCGTAATCGAGGCGTTCTGGCCACAATGGAGGTCGGTTCCCTCGGGTTGCGCCAGCCAGCAGCAGCGATGGCGAGGCACGTGCCCATCCGCGTTGCTGTCCCCACGACGTCCGAAACTGAGATCGCAGATGCCCTCAAAGCGCACGTCGAGAAGCACGGCGTCCGCTCGGCATTCGATCTGGGGCGGTACGAGTCGATCAGTCGGACGCGGGCCGCGCATGGCCCATCGTTGGCGGCCTCTGCCGAGCTGGTGATAGGTCCTGGAAAACTACGCCCCCGCCCCCTCCACGGGTGGGAAGGGGAGGAGGAACGCGGGGGAAGGATCAGCAGGAGGAGGAGGAGGACGAGGAGGAGGAGCAGAAGGGGATGGGAGGAGAGGGAAGTCACGCCCAGGTGATGGCGTTGCAGTGCGTTCTCGGCCCCACGATGCAGACGCACTACGTGACGTTGCGCGGCGCCGTGCAGACGGTGCTTGCCAAGTGCCCCTCCTCGCCTTTCCTCGTCCATCTCATTGCCCCTCCAAACTTGGATAGGAGGTCGGTGTCCCGCGGTGTCCCGTGGTGAGGAACGGGCCGAGTCGGGAACCAGGAAAGGGGCGGAGGCAAGCCGGAGGATATCGGGCTCAGGGTTAGGGCTCACTATAGATATCACAATCGATCTCACTATCGATATCACCGATCTCACTATCAATCTCACTATCGATCCCACGATCGACCCCACTATCGATCTCTCTATCGATCCTACGATCGATCTCACTATCGATCATATTTTCGATCCCGCTATCGATCTCACTATCGATAACACTATCGATCGCACTATCGATCTCACAACCGATCCCACTATCGATATCCGATCTCACTCTCGATCTTACTATCGATCTCACTATCGATATCGCCGATCTCACTATCGATCCCACTATCGACCGCATTCACGATCTCACTATCGATCTAACTATCGATCTCACTCGATCGATCTCACTGTTTGTATCACTATCGACGTCACTATCGGTCCAACCACCGATCCCACTATCGATCCTGCCATCGATCTCACTCTCGATCTCCCTTTTCCTCCTTCGCTCATGGTTTTCTCCCTTGCTCGGCCCTCTCTTCTTGCTTCCCCCCATCTCCGCCGCCAGGTGCGGGTTCGTGCTGACCAACGGACACCCCTTCCCGCGACCGCGCGCCGCGACCCACCCACGACCAGCTTGCCGCCCACCCCGCAAAGTTTCGTCTTTTTGTTAAAAATAGTGAGGACGACGGGTTTTATAAAACCCGTCGTCCTCACTATTTTTAACAAAAAATAGGCGGGTCTTTTTGTTAAAAATTCGGGGCTGGACAGAACCCCCAATAGTGACACGTCGATTAGTGAATTGTCCGTTTTCGGTTTTCGAGAGGGCGCCGTGGCCGTCAGTTTCCAGGCTTTCGCCCGCCAGATTTGGGCCCGAGGTCGTTTTCACTAAACCACGTTTTGCTAAAGGGGGTTCTGTCCATCCCCGAAAAATAGTGAGGACGACGGGTTTTTATAATAGGCGGGGGGGCGGGTGAGGATGTTATAACATCCTCACCCACCCCCCCGCCACAGGTACCCCAGGGCGCTGGCCAACCACGACCACCTCAGCGACAAGGTGCGAGCGGGCAACTTCGCGGACAAGCTGGGCACGCTGTGTGCCCACGTTCGCCGCCTGCACACGTCGGAGACGCGTCGGCGCCAGGCCCGCACTTCCCCCATCCTCCTCATCCTTCTCCCCCTCCTCCTCCTCCTCCCCCTCCTCCTCCCCCTCCTCCTCCTCCTCATTCCTCATTCCTTATCCCTCATATACCCTTCTCCCTCCATCCCCGCCTTGCACCTCGAGGCGATGGCCCAGTGCACCGCGCCCGAGCGCGAGAAGCTGCTC
>CAUYUJ010011425.1:0-35000 GCA_963575745.1 Prorocentrum cordatum | reverse complement strand
GCAAGCAAGTGTTACTACACCTTAGGCGATGCTTAAGAAAATCCCAGTTTTCGACCAGAGTATCGATTATTCTTAACGTTTCAATGTAAAACTTTAGATGTTCATAGAAATGTTGTGTTGAAAAAAAAAATCCAAGTTCTGAGACTATGAATGTCTTAACCCATGATTTCTTAAGCATTTCGCAGGGTGTATGTCGCAGGCTAGGCTGTGCAAGCAAGTGCTACGTGTGCAGGCTAGGCGCATCAGGAGACTTCCACGGGTGTCCGCACGAGCTGCCACGATATCAGCCACGATGGTTGTACATTTCGCGGACATGTGTGCAGAGGGAAGTTGCACATGTTTGCGGTTGGGTAGGAATTCTCGGTGTGCCACCACGCATGCCCAATTATGTGCTGGGGTGTTGCTTGCGCGATTTCATCCCCCCCCCTGTTCCCCTCGATCCTCCCCCCCTCCCCGTAGGCAGCTTATGCCGCATGAACATCGCCTCGCGACGCGCGAGGTTCGTTGCCACATCTCTCTGTGAGAAATAAAGGCACCTTCCCACACCGCTCAGACAATGCATCCCGATCCTACTAGACAGTTCAGTCACATCCTACCAGGTAGGACCCTACCAGACCAGTTCAGGCAAGCCCTACCAGACAGTTCGGTCGTGCCCTACCAGACCAGTTCAGTCAGACCCTACCAGACAGTTCAGCCAGCCCCTACCAGACCAGTTCAGTCAGACCCTACCAGACGCGTCCAGTTAGATTCTACCAGACAGTTCAGCCAGACCCTGCCTGACCAGTTCAGTCAGGAAGGATTGCAGAGGATGGCTTACAATTTCCTCACGCGCCCGTCGTGCTCTTTGGGGCCTTATGCGTCTTGTGTGTATTGGGGCCTTAGGCGTCTTGGGGCCTTAGGCGTCTTGGGGCCTTATGCGTCTAGGGGCCCTAGCGTCGTCTAGGGGCCTTAGCGTCTAGGGTTCATGGGTGTCGTGGGTGTCTTGGGGCCTTAGGCGTCTTGTGTGTCGTGGGGCCTGGCGTCTCTGGGCCTAGCGTCTTAGGCGTCTTGGGGCCTAGCGTCTTAGGCGTCTCGGGTCTCGTGGGTGTCTTGGGGCTTTAGGCGTATTGGGTGTCTAAGGGCCTTAGCGTCTTGGGTGGGTGTCTTGGGGTGTCTTGGGTGTCCTGGAGTGTCTTGGGTGGGTGTCTTGGGGTGTCAGGGGGTGTCTTGGGGTGTCTTGTGGTGTATTGGAGTGTCTTGGGTGGGTGTCTTGGGGTGTCTTGGGTGTCCTGGAGTGTCTTGGGTGTGTGTCTTGGGGTGTCTTGGGGAGGGGGTGTCTCGGGGTGTCCTGGGGTGTCTTGGGGTGTCTTGGAGTGTCTTGGGTGGGTGTCTTGAGGAGGGGTGTCTTGGGGGGTCTGGGTACATCCACACTTTCCTCACGCGCCCGTCGTGCCCCTTGGGTGGGCGCGGTCGTCTTCGCCCGCTTCGCGGGAGGAGACGGCAGCCCAAGGGGCGGTGCTCCTGGGGTGGGCCAAGCCGTCTTCCCCCGAAGCACAGGGGGGGACGGCCTAGCCCTGGGGGCACCAGCGGATTGACAACGGCACCAACACATACATGATGCATGTTTCGGGTGTCTTGGGGCCGTAGGCGTCTTGGGTTCATGGGGGCCATAGGCGTCTTGGGGGGGTGGTCTGGGGGCCGTGGGCGTCTTTGGGTGTCTTGGGTGGGTGTCTTGGGGTGTCCTGGGTGGGTGTCTTGGGGTGTCTTGGGTGTCCTGGAGTGTCTTGGGTGTGTGTCTTGGGGTGTCTTGGGGAGGGGGTGTCTCGGGGTGTCCTGGGGTGTCTTGGGGTGTCTTGGAGTGTCTTGGGTGGGTGTCTTGAGGAGGGGTGTCTTGGGGTGTCTGGGGGCATCCACACTTTCCTCGCGCGCCCGTCGTGCCCCTTGGGTGGGCGCGGTCGTCTTCGCCCGCTTCGCGGGAGGAGACGGCAGCCCAAGGGGCGGTGCTCCTGGGGTGGGCCAAGCCGTCTTCCCCCGAAGCACAGGGGGGGGACGGCCTAGCCCTGGGGGCACCAGCAGATTGACAACGACACCAACGCATACATGATGCATGTTTCGGGTTTCTTGGGGCCTTAGGCGTCTTGGGTTCATGGGGGCCATCGGCTTCTTGGGGGGGGGGTCTTGGGGCCGTGGGCGTCCTTGGGTGTCTTGGGTGGGTGGCGTGGGGGTGGGGTGTCTTGGGTGTCCTGGAGTGTCGTGGGTGTGTGTCTTGGGGTGTCTTGGGGAAGGGGGTGTCTCGGGGTGTCCTGGGGTGTCTTGGGGTGTCTTGGAGTGTCTTGGGTGGGTGTCTTGGGGAGGGGGTGTCTTGGGTGTCTGGGGGTATCCACACTTTCCTCACGCGCCCGTCGCGCCCCTTGGGTGGGCGCGGTCGTCTTCGCCCGCTTCGCGGGAGGAGACGGCAGCCCAAGGGGCGGTGCTCCTGGGGTGGGCCAAGCCGTCTTCCCCCGAAGCACAGGGGGGGGACGGCCTAGCCTTGGGGGCACCAGCGGATTGACAACAACACCAACACATACATGATGAATGTTTAGGGTTTCTTGGGGCCTTAGGCGTCTTGGGTTCATGGGGGCCATCAGTGTCTTGGGGGGGGGGTCTTGGGGCCATGGGCGTCTTTGGGTGTCTTGGGTGGGTGGCGTGGGCGTGGGGTGTCCTTGGGGTCTTGGGTGTCCTGGAGTGTCTTGGTGTGTGTCTTGGGGTGTCTTGGGGAGGGGGTGTCTCGGGGTGTCCTGGGGTGTCTTGGGGTGTCTTGGAGTGTCTTGGGTGGGTGTCTTGGGGAGGGGGTGTCTTGGGGTGTCTGGGGGTGTCCACACTTTCCTCACGCGCCCGTCGTGCCCTTTGGGTGGGCGCGGTCGTCTTCGCCCGCCTCGCGGGAGGAGACGGCAGCCCAAGGGGCGGTGCTCCTGGGGTGGGCCAAGCCGTCTTCCCCCGAAGCACAGGGGGGGGACGGCCTAGCCCTGGGGGCACCAGCGGATTGACAACGACACCAACACATACATGATGAATGTTTCGGGTGTATTGTGGCCTCAGGCGTCTTGGGTTCATGGGGGCCGTAGGCGTCTCTGGGGGGTGGGGTGTCTTGGGGCCATGGGCGTCCTGGATTGTCTCGGGTGCCCTGGGTGCCTTGGGGCTATGGGCTCCTGGGGGTGTCTTGGGGCAATGGGCGTCATGGGGTTTTAATGTTGTTCCGTAGCCAGTTTCGCTTAGGCCAACAGAAGGGCTCTCGGTTCGACTAGCTGCACGCCTGCAATGCCCAGGCAGCCGCAGTCCGCACATATCATCCAAGACACCGTCACCGTGCTTCCTCCTCCTGGGGTGTCTTGGGGTGTCTTGCATGTCTTGGGTGGATGTCTTGGGGTGTCTTGGGGAGGGATTGTCTTGGGGTGCCTTGGGGGTGTCTTGGAGTGTTTTGGGTATCTTGAGGTGCCTTGGGGAGGGGGGGAGCTTGGAGTGTCTTGGAGTGTCTTGGGGTGTATTGGGGTGTCTTGGGTGCTTGGGTGTCTTGGAATGTCTTGGGTGTCTTGGGGTGTCTTGGGGAGGGGGTGTCTTGGTGTCTTGGAGTGCCTGGGGTGGGTGTCTTGAGGCGTCTTGAGGCCTCTTGGGGGGCGTCTTGGGGCCATGGGCGTCTTGGATTGTATATGGTGCCCTGGGATGTCCTGGGGGGTGGTTTGGGGCACGCTGCATCTCCCGTTCGCTCCGCTACCGTTTATGATCAAAGACCTCCAGCTGTCATCAGCCCCCCACCAGCTGCCATCAGCCCACCAGCTGTCATCAGCCCGCCAACTGTCATCAGCCGCCAACCGCCAACCCCGCGGCCCCATGGCTCTGTTGGTGGAGGCCACCAAGCCGCTCAAGATGCACGGCGCGGTGTGGTGCTATTTGGAGCCGAAGGACGTATGGATGAAGTTGGTTGTACCACAGGGCACGAATGAAGCGCATCCAGAGGGGTTCGAGATCAGCGAGATCACAGCCGCCGCCATCAACAACACCAACGCCTTTCCAGACCAGCAGATTTTCGTTTTCAAAGCGATCGGACATAAAGACAAACCGCCTGAGAAGGGTGCCTTCATGTTGTCGGAGTCCGTCGTGTTCACCCAGTACGTGTTCTTGTCGACAGAGGGCCCCGTGGTTGCTGATGATCCAGAAGAGGCGGCGGGCAATGATGTCGTCTGGGTGCCAGGCGATGAGGACGACCCCAATGTCATGATCGCTGTGTGGATCCAGGATTTTAAGAAGTTTTTGCCCATCAAGCTACCTAAGCTGAAGAATCAGGATGGACAGGCGGCGCCGTTGGACGCTGGCATGGTGAAGAAGTTCATATGCACTACGCTCTGCATCCACAAGAGAACGCAGTCTGTGATCGACATGCGCCTCTTCCCAGCGAACCACCTAGGGAGGCCGACAGGCGCGCAGCTCCAGGACGACGTTCAGATCAAGGGCCGCTGGCTCAGGGCAATCTTGGACCCAGACCTGGAGCTGTCGCGGCAATCGGAGATTGATGACATCGACGAGGGCTTCCAGAAGGTCGGCCAGACGCCGTGATGATATGGCCTACGACGGTTGGAGGTATTGTACAGAACAATTATTTCGCGACGCTGAGGGCTTGGTAGACCTTCAGGCTCGGTTGACTTCTTCAGCCGCGGCCTGCCCCCCGCCCATTCCTTACTATCTCTGTCGTCTATGCTAGCTGCTGGCAAGCCGAGCCCTCAGACTCAGAATTCAGCCGTGTGGCACCTCAGATTCGGAAGCAGTTATACTACTCCACCCCCCTCCTCTCCCTCGTTTCCTCCCTACTCCTTCACTCATCCTCCTGGGGTGGATTGGGGTGTCTTGCGCGTCTTGGGTGGATGTCTTGGGGTGTCTTGGGGAGGGGGTGTCTTGGGGAGGGGGTGTCTTGGGGCGCCGTGGAGTGTCTTGGGTGTCATGAGGTGTCTTGGGGAGGGGAAGGGCTGGGATTGATTTGTAGTTTCCTGGGGTGTCTTGGGTGCCTGGGTGTCTTGGAGTGTCTTGGGATTTCTTGGGTGTATGGGGTGTCTTGGGGTGTATTGGAATGTCTTGGGGAGAGATTGAGCCATGTCAGAGATGTGATGGAGGAGTGATGATACGGAATGGAGGATGATAGCGGGTCCAGGAATTCATTATGCATGATGGAGGAGGGGTGTAGGGACGATAACGTACACAAACATGAATACACATGCAACATAAATACGAACCATGATGTAATACACAATATCATAAAACATATCATACTTACACATATGAAACATTAACAGTATTTATTGTACAACCAACGTAGTGCAACAATATAACCACATAACACAACATAGTATTGTTATATCATATTTCAATTTTGCAAATTATATGATATGTGGATACACACTTCACACAGTTTACTATAACATATAATATCTTGTTTTTTATGTACGACATGTGTATCATACATGTATCATGTTGAATACGGTAGCATATAATATGACACAGTATCAGACAATCAAGTACACAATTAAGCCATCTAATCACTGAAATTCCATATTATATGCTACATATAATGATTGAAATACGTGCGGTATGTTGATTGTGATATACAGATAACAGGTGCCAATCTGATAAGTGTCTGATATGTGTCTGTCGTCAGACACTTATCAGACGTGTAGCCTGATAAGTGTCTGATGTCAGACACATGTCAGACAACTATCAGATTCCATCTGATAAGTGTATGATAAGTGTCTGACGCCAAACCCGTATCATATTATATTTTATATGCTGATAAGTTTAAACACGTGTGATATACCACCTAATATGACAAATATTATAAGTATTTCGGTATATTTATCATGATATATATATATATATATTATGACATATTACATGATAACACATGACATATCTGATATGCTGTTTGCTATATTGAATAACATATGTTGATGAAGATTGATGGTTATTGATGCATCAATGATTGGCTGTATATGGAGGACTGTACATGTTTTGTTCAGAAGTAATTTCGATGTGGAATGATACGGTAATGGGTTATGACAAGGGATGTCGTCAATGATACAGCGAGAAGAGACCAAACGCATTCTGGGGCTCTCTCGGGCAACTCGTGGCTCCAGCGGTTGCCTCAACAAGGACCACCAGCCTGAAACATGCACAGGGGACGGACGCCCGAGCGACGTCGAGATGAATAATGGCGATGCGGGCACGATAGCTGTCTGTGGCTTGGACACTTATTTCAGGTATATCGGGGGGGGGCCCACCAAGTCTCTTGGGGCGAGGCATACCAGACGCCGTGGGCGCCATGGTGGGCATGAAGCGCCCTGCTGCCGCGAAGGCCAAGGTCCGCGCCCTGAGGAGACGGCCAGCTGCTGCTGGGACAGGCTCGTTGCTTGCCCCCTCATCCTCTCCACCCTGGCGGGATGATGAGGAGAATGAGGGGGAGGCTAAGGAAGAGGAGGAGGGGCATGAGGAGGAGGAGGATGAGGAGGAGGAGGGGGGAGGTGGGGGATGAGATGGACGAGGAGGATGAGGAGGGGGAGGACGAGGAGGAGGGAGAGGAGGCGGTGGAGGAGGACGAGGAGGACGAGGAAAAGGAGAAGCAGGAGGAGCAGGATTGGAGTAGGCTGCCTCGCCATCGTTCCCTTCAGCAAGTCGGTCAGCTGCGAGGAGCTGGCCTTCAAGACCTCGAGCATGACGACCGACGAGAAGATCAAGTTCTACGCTGAACACTGCGACCCAGAGGACACGGCTCAGCTCAAGGCCGTCTTCACTGACGCGGAGATGAAGCGCCTCTGGGACCGTTTCAAGACGGCCAGGCACAAGAATCCTGAAGTGGAGGCGCAGTACCAGGAGGTGGCTGTCTGGTTGAATAATTAGAAGGGTGATGGCAACACGGATGATGTGTATGAGTATGAGGAGGACTATGAGGAGGACGAAGATGAGGATGATGATGGGCAACACAAACGGATGGCGCAGAGGATGGTGATTAACAGGGGAGGGGCAACAAGGATGCATAATATGGCATGACGGTTATGATGAGGATGATGATGATGACAACGTTGATGGTGAACAAACATATTACAACAATGATGGTGAACAAAACGATGAGGAGGATGGTGAGGAGGAGGACGGTGAATTTCAGGGCGCCGAACCCTCTTGACACGCACCCCTGAAGGGAGCCCATGGTCGGAGGAAGAGGATTGGGATTGGGGAGTTGGACGGTTGGTGGAGGATGAGGGGGAAGGGGGGAGAAGGAGAAGGAGGAGGAGGAATATGATGATGAGGAAGAGAAGGATGAAGAGGATGATAAGGATGAAGAGTAGGATGAGGAGGAGGAGGAGGATGAGGAGAGGGAGGAGGGGGAGGATGAGGATGAGGATGAGGAGGAGGAGGAACAGGGGGAGAGAGATGGGAAGGGAGAGAAGGGATACTGAATCACCGCACGAATACCAACAGGTGGCGAAGCTCCCAGTGCGGTCGGGGAAGCAGCACGCGCAGAAGTCGCTCCTCATGGCCTGGTTGAACGACCCTGGTTTCGGCGATCGCTACATGAAGATGAACGAGTCCGTGCGCTTCTCCAAGACGACGGCTGTCTCGTCGGGGTGGAGGACCGCCCGACGAGACAACCTCTTTTGATTGACAATCAACCGCCCTCCATCCGTCTAGATCACCTTGGGCCCGTCAGGGGGGGGGTCATCTTTGGGGCCGTCTAGGGGGCCGCCCCCCGAGGACAGCGCACCAGATGGTCCAGAAGTACGGCGAGGAAGAGTTCCAGCAGATGCGCGACGACGGTCTCGTCCAGGACCGACGAATCATCCTCGTCATGTCGTCGTCGCCCCCATCATCCCCATCCTCGTCCTTCCTCCCCTCCGCCTCCTCCCCATCCTCATCCTCCTCCTCCCCCTCCCACTCCTTCTCCCCCTCCCCGCCCTCCTCCCCCCCATCCTCCCCCATCCCCCATCCCCCTCCTCCTCCTCGTTCACTTCCTCCTCCTCCTCGTCATCCTCCTCCTCCTACCACGGGCAATGAGGCTGGCACCGCGAGGCTGGCGCTGAGGCGGGAGCGGGGGCCGAGGGGCTTGCGCCGCCGTCTGAACCCGTGGCAAACTATGCCTGTATAAACTTGTGAGGAGGGAACATGGGACATGCGTGTGCGAAGCAGCGTCGCTGATGCATCCTGGGTTTTCTCTGGCCCCCTCCTCCTCCTCCTTCTCCTCCTCCTCCTCGTCCTTATCCTCCTCCTCCTCCCCCCCCCTCCTCATCCCTCCTCCTCCCCCTCCTCCTCCCCTCTACCTCCGTATATCCTACCTACGCTCGAGGATCCGATATCCTGCTCCCCCCGTCCCCCATCTCCTCCTCGCCCTCCCGACCCCCCCCCCCCGTCCGTCGTTCCAACCCCCCTTTGGCCACCCCGCCCGCCTTCGGCATCGCACCCCTCCCCAGCCGCCCCCAGGAGAGGCCCAACCCCACCAACCCGAGGGCCAAGCAGTACTGGGACACCACCGAGGAGGAGTCGAAGAAGTTCGACCACTCGAAGGAGGCCAAGATGGTGGGCAAGAAGGGCATCGACAACGACGAGGAGTGGTTGGCGCTGAAGGACGCAATGGGCAAGGCCAGGCCGAGGGACCAGCTCCTCAAAGGCTCGCTCACTGACCTCGGCATGCAGACCGACGACGAGGACGAGCAGCGCCGCCAGGAGACCTCGAGCGTCGGATGCAAGGGCAAAGGGCGCGGCCGCGGTCGTGGGCGCGTGCGCGCGGACACCGTGGACGTGAATGACCACCTCGATTACGTGCAGGACATCACGAAGGCCCACCTGAAGAGCGACAGCCAGATCGCCCAGGCCCTGAAGAAGTTCAAGGAGGCGAGCGCCGTGCTCATCAGAGACACTGGCAAGAAGATCAAGGGCGCGTCCGACAAGGCTTCCTCGTCGGACGTCAACAAGGTTTCATCGCCATAAAATGTTCACATCCACTCCTTCGGAGTCGCGCCCTGGAGCCCTGGGGATTGGTAGATATGGATATCACCCCACCCTCAGGGGTTGAAGATGTCCATATCCACCGCTCCCCGAGGTCCCTGGGAACGACCCTGAGACGGTAGATCTGTGCATATCTTGGCCGTGGACAGGCTGCGAAGTTCCTGAAGCAGCTGCGCGAGGTCGACAACAACTTGGACGATCTGGACATGCAGGGCTACACCGCTGCCAAGGCCCAGAAGGTGCCAGACCGCCAAACATACCGCCATCCCCGTCCTCCTCCCCTCTCCTCTACGACGACGCTGACGACGAGGACGACGACGACGACGACGATGACGACGACGACGACGCCGACGACGACGACGACGGCGACGACGACGACGACCGCCTGGCAGGCTCGATCACGGCGACGCTGACGACGAGGCCGACGACGACGACGACGATGACGACGACGACGCCGACGACGACTACGACGACGACGCCGACGCCGACGACGACGACGTCGACGTCGTCGGCGGCGTCGTCGTCGTCGTCGTCATCGTCGTCGTCGTCGTCGTCGTCGTCGGCCTCGTCGTCAGCGTCGTCGCGATCGAGCCTGCCAGGCGGTCGTCGCCGTCGTCGTCGTCGTCGTCCGCGCCGTCGTCGGCGTCGTCGTCGTCGCCGTCATCGTCGTCGTCGTCGTCGTCGTCGGCCTTGTCGTCATCGTCGTCGTGATCGGGCCTGCCAGGCGGTCGTCGTCGTCGCCGTCGTCGTCGTCGTCGTCCTCGTCGTCGTCGGCGTCGTTGTCGTCGTCGTCATCGTCGCCGTCGTCGCGTCATCAAACAGGTGATGCTCGACGCTCGGTCCATCTTCGCGCAGCACTCGAGCATCAAGCTCCTGACTGCCTAGATAGGCTTGGCCCAGAAGGTGCTAACCCGCCAAACATATCGCCATCCCCGTCCTCCTCCCCTCTCCTCTACGACGACGCTGACGATGAGGACGACGACGACGACGATGGCGACGACGACGACGCCGACGACGACGAGGACGACGACGACGACGACGACGGCGATAACGACGACCGCCTGGCAGGCTCGATGACTACGACGTTGACGACGAGGCCGACGACGACGACGACGACGACGCCGACGACGACTACGACGACGACGACGCCGACGGCGACGACGACGACGACGACGTCATCGTCATCGTCGTCGTCGTCGTTGTCGCGCCATCAAACAGGTGACGCTCGACGCTCGGTCCATCTTCGCGCAGTGCTCGAGCATCAAGCTCCTGAGGGCCTAAGGCAAGCTCGGCCTAGAAAGGCTGGGTATTTCTCTTGACCGCTCGGTTTCGAGCGACAGCAAACGACGGGGAGACGGGGGGCAGGGGGCGAGTGCGAGGACGAGGAGGATAAGGAGGAGGAGGAGGAGCCAGGGGGAGAGCCCCCCGATGGTACTGGGGGCGGGGGGGTGGGTGGGCCCTGCGTTGTCCAGGATGCCGCGCCCATGTGGCGCTGCCCCGCACCCCCCCCCGCTCGGAGGATGGGAGGAGGGGGGGGATGATGAGAAGGGGGAGGAGGAGGGGGAGGGGGATGATGAGGAGGAGGAGAAGGAGCAGCGCAAAGAGGAGAAGTGGGAGGGTGAAGATTAGCATGAGGAGGAGGAGGGGGGAGGGGGCTCCTCCTCCTCCTCCTATCACACTCCCCACTCCCATTCCCCATCTGATAAGTGTCTGACGTCAGGCACTTATCAGACACTTATCAGATTGCCAAGCGAAACACTTTCCAGGAGGGAGGCGACGAGGGAGGAGGAGGAGGAGGAGGAAAAGGAGGAGGGGGCAGAGAAAACCCAGGATGCATCAGCGATGCTGCTTTACACACTCCTGTCCCATGTGCCCTCCTCATAAGTTTATACAAGTATATTTTGCCGCGGGTGTTGAGAACAACCATGGTGCCAGGCGCCGACCAGGTCCATCCTTTGGTGGGGCGCCCTCCCCCGTTTCACGTGAGAGGCGTGCCGAAACGGGTCGTCTTGCTATGCTACGCCGTGCTATGGCATGATACGCCATGCTATGGCACGCAATGTTGCGCATTGCTCTGCTGGGGAGGAAGAGGGCCCAGAGGCCCCGACAACCCACCGCCCCCCCTCCTCCTCCGCCTCCTGACTGACATCGCCATCTCACTGGCAGGTGTGGGCCCATAGCTGTTCAGGCTGGAGATGGCTCGAGCTCCCAAGAGGAGACGAGGGGTGCTCTCGGACCCAGATGACGACCCCCCCCCCCCGCGATGTCGAGATGGACCCCGATATGTCGGAGCTGGCTTCTGAGTTACTATGGCGGTGGGCCTGGGGTGACCTACCTGCTGTAGACGTCCAGAGGTTGTCTAAGGCTGCGGTACGGGACGGGGCCACTCACCCAGAGCTCTCGGAGATTGCTAAGCTTGGAGGCTGGGGAAACACACCATCCTCAGGAAACATACACAGGGATTTGACTCGCCGCTTCACGCGACACAACAACATGCCCCACCCCGATATCATCAAGGTGCCTGCGTGGGACCCTCTCGAAAGCAAAGTGGTATATGCTGACTGCGCTATATTCAACCCGCACGACTGGGTTGCGACGTTTTGCAACGAGTACGAAGAAGAATTCCACGAGCTGTTTGGGATCCAAGAGCTCCACGACTTCTGGGACCACGTCTCCTCGAGGCTGCAGGGGCCTTCACAATTATAGCTACCCACTACGTCGTATGATATTTAAAATTGGGGCCCTTGTAAGATCTAATGGAGGCCCCATGTGGTATTCTAGTTAAGACTTCAATATATAACGAACACTCCTCGGCCATCGAGGCCCGACCCCAAGATGGTCGACCACCCGATCTTCACAACTGCAGGCTTTCGGGAGAACGCAGTGCCTCTGAGAGTTCATGGGGACGGTGCGCAATTTCAAGATAAAGACAGCCTTACAACGGTGTCGATGACGGGGGCGTTGGGCATGTCCACTACACGTTCATTAACGTTCTACTTGGCGTCGTGGCCTCTAGCTATCACGGCCAAGCGCAAGCACCATGATGTAGACACATGGGAGGTGATATGGAAGCACCTTGCGTGGTCGTTTAACGCCCTCGCGTCTGGGCGCCACCCAACTCACGATTCCGCGCCATTTGGCAGTCCGCAGGCCCCGCCGAACATGCGCTTACATGAGCGCGTATCCATCGCTCTTCCTCTTGCATACCCCCCTATCCATCTCCACCGATAGACGCGCGCGCAATAGTGCTCGCGTGCGTGCATCGCCATGCGTTTACACAGGCACAGTCATATTCAAGCGGGTCGTTTCCACGCTCGCGTCCTCAAAGAGGATGGTCAGATTGGCAAGGCAAAAAGTTTAATTCGACATCGCCTCGGGGCAAGTTAGCAAACAAAAAGATTGGGAACGACAGGTTCCCCGTGCGCGGCTTCATCTACGCAGTGTTAGGAGATTTGGATTATCTGGTTCTGCTTGCGCTTCCGTCCGCCTGCAAACGCACAGGCGGGTCGTCCACGGGGGGGTGGGGGGCGTTCAATAAAGCTGGCGATCGTTGACCATGGGCTCTGCGCGCAAGGGCCCAGGCGCGCTTGGGCGACGGATTTCGTGAAGGATCTGTTTCTGTGATTCGTCGTTGCTCTGTCGAAGCTGCCATGCAACGATTAGTCGCGACGTGCGGGCGCATGTTGCCTGGGCGCGGGTAGTTATGTGCACGCAGCATATGGCCCAGACATGCACACATGCGCACATAACGCATCAACGCATGTAAATGTACATATACATATATACATGTACATACATATACATACATATACATACACATACATATATACATACATATATACATATATATATACATACACGTTTATATACATATATATATATATACACATATATTAGCGCGAAAGCGCGTGTAAAGGTTCGCAGTAAACCACTCAACTTCGTATGCATGGCAGCTTCGCTCATGAGGACTTATGGCTCCCGTCGCACGCGGCGGAGAAGTTCTGTTGGCTGTGCGATTCCAATCGTTCAGATCGTAACTGCTGGTGCGATTTCGTGAAGGTCCACTGGGCCCAACCCCCTTCCATAGTTTTCCTCCCCGCCTCCTCCCCGATCAGCTAGTTCTCCTCCTGCTGCTCCTCCTTCTCCTCCTCTCCCTCCCCCTCCCCCTCCTCCCTCGTCGCCCCCTCGCCTCTTCGGCCCCTCCCCCTCCTCCCCGACGGCGCGCTCGTGCGCCCCTGGAGGACAGAAAACCGAACCATTGGATGCGGCGGCCATATTCTAAGCACCACCTTCAACTACATCCCCCTTCGGAGCACCCGATTTTCGGGATATACGGCGTGACGGTACTCACGCTGGCGCTGGACCCTATGCACATCATCGATCACCACGGCGTCGCATCGCACATCATCGCGAACTCGTTGTTCACTTTGGTTTATGGATGGCCCGATAGGCCGAAGACACGGTGCTACCTCGAACGCATGCAACATATTCATATACATTTCTATATACATACACATGTGAGTACGCATGTGCCCAACATGTACACATTTACCCATATTCGTGTGTATATGGTATGCTCACATCACATAAACACACAATAGACAGGTGCGAAATGGTATGGAAAAAAATACAGAAGTACTACTCAGAGATGGGATCGCAGAACCGCCTCACAAATTTCGGTTTGAAGTTTTTCTGCGACCCAGAGAAGCCCCACAAGGACTACCCCAAGCTGCACCACCTGAAGGCCGCAGAAACTCGGGCTCTCGTGCACGTGCTGCCGCCATTCCGACGGCCGCAGTATAGGGGGCACACAGGCGGAGGGAACTGAGGGGGATGGAGCGTGGGCTGTTGAACGGGAGGGGAGATGGTATGGAGGAGGAGGCAAGGGGGACCATTGAGGACTGACGGCGACGGGGTGGGTACACGGCGGTTCGCCCCACGCGCTCTGAGAGCCACGAGGGGGAAGGTGGATTCCGATCATGTATAAGGTGTGTGAGGAAATGGATCGTGCCAGCGACGCCAGTAAGATGAGGAATTTGTGTCTGAAACAGCTCGTGACGTTTCAGGATACCGTCGATCGGTGCGGTCGGTTTCCCACGGACGCCCAGGCGTCAACGATGGCCCAATCATCCGAGAAGTTGCTGGTGTTGTACGGTGGCTTAGCCCGAAAGGCTGCCGAGTCTGGTGAATTGTTGTGGTCAATTGTGAACAAGTTTCACTTTTTCCACCATCTGAGTTGCCAGGGCCAGTTTTATTCGTTGAAATGCGTATCAACGTACCAGCCAGAAGATTACATGCGCCACGTCACATCTTCTGCAGCGGGTTGTGCAGTCGGCACGCCGATTTTCAAGGTCAATTTAAAATTGGCCGAACGTGTTAGGGTTGGCCGCTACATTGAGGTCACTCGGGGGTTCTTGCCATCCGACTGACTTGGGGTGGCATGGTTTGCGCTCTGCGAGGGGGGGAAAATGGTGCCCATATCCAGTGAAACTGTGCCAGCGCAGCTAACGCCCGATCGCCAGCGCAGCACGCCGTGCCAGCGCAGCATATTGAATTTTGCCCATGCAACGAGCGTCTCACCTCCAGCGTAGGCCGCCGTGCCAGCGCAGCGTGCTGGACTGTGCCAGCGCCTCTGTTTTCCAAGTGCCAGCCCAGCTCACCGTGCCAGTGCAGCATACTCAACTGTGCCAGTGCAGCGAGCTTCTGAGTGTCAAGGTAGTACAGCGTGCCAGTGCAGCAGGATTGACTTTGCCAGCGCAGCTCTTGTCGAAGTGCCAGCGCAGCATATCGTGCGTGTGGTGGTTGGGCGGGGTGCCGACACTCAATACCTGCTGGCTCGATGATTCCTCTTGCTCTTTGATGCATGTATCTGTGCTTCCAGCTACGCTGGTTCGTGCACCCTTGGGCTCTCGACCATCCGTGCATATTCACAGTTGTTTGACATTGATTCACACATCGCGTTCTTTGTGGCGATTTCTTGATTGGCTGTTATCCCTCTGCCCTCCTGGGCTCGGGAATCATTGTCAAAGCGTAGTCGTACGTGTCAGCGCAGCATTGAGCGCACTATTGAAGCCATCAGGCTCAGCAACCACTTATACAGAAGAACACCGTGCCCTGACCTGCGCATATGGGCACCAATCTAGACCATGAATTGTATTACGAGCCATTCTTCAGTGAGTTTCATAACGATTGGATGTACGCGTGGGTTACAGCTGATGACGTGCAGTGGGTTTCGAGTCATGAATGGATGGTGAGATGCAGAGCCATCCCAAATGGCACGCCGCCCTCGAGTTCGGCTGATATGGACAGCGATCACGGCAGCGACGGCGGCAAGGACAAGGACGCCGACCTCGACAGCGACGAGGTGGACGACGACGACGGCGGCAAGGACAAGACCGACGGCGGCAAGGACAAGGACGTCGACCTCGACAGCGACGAGGTGGACGACGGCGACGGCGGCAAGGACAAGACCGACCGCGGCAATGGCAAGGACGCTGATGGGCAGGATGAGGGGGGCGACCTGTACGGCCTCGACAGCGACGAGGTGGACGACGACGACACCATGGTCGACGCCGACGTGGTCAACGCCGAGACGGTCGTCGCGCCCTGCGGCCACAACAGCGACGAGGTGGTCGACAACGGCGCGGTGGCCAACATCGACCACATCGTGCCCGACAGCCCCATCGTGCCCTACGGCCTCAGCAACGACGAGGTGGTCGACACCGAGCACGCCGACGACGGCGACGCTGAGGGAAGGAGAATGATATTTGTGGTTTTGTGGATTTGTGATATGTAGATTTGCAGAATTGAGATTTGTGGATTCTAGATTGAGGTTTGTAGCCACTGACCGCAGCAACAGCTGAGCCTTGATGAGATTTGTGGATTTGTAGATTTGCAGATCTGTATCTACTCTCCCTCCCCGTCCTCCCCGTTTGCCCTGTCCCCCGCATCATCCCAAGCCTAATCCCCTTTGATATTCTGCCCCTGCCTCCCACTCCTGAACCCACGAATTTATGTCCCTTGCGTGGATTGCCGCTTGCGCTTGCGTTTGCTCGGCGACCTCGCGTGCACGTTCATATGATGAGGGTGATGTTGGTGACGCTGATAGACAATCGCGATGACGATGCGACGGGGGCGATGAGGGCGCGATGTAAACGAGTGGGGGGCCTCCACGACGCTAGCATGTTAATGGCTAGTGTACGCGTGTGCCGAGTTGGCACTGCCGATCTGACGGGAAAGATGGGGGGAGGAGGAGGATGGGGGAGGAGGAGGATGGAGGAGGAGGCACGAGGTTCATGTTTCACTGTGTTTCACCATGGCAACAACATCGATCTGAGTTGCTGTGTTCCCGCCTTCGGGCGAAGCCTCGTCCCTTGAGGTTGACCACGTGGCGCCTTGCTGTGCGACGTGCCGCCGTATGCTTGCGCATCGCCGAAGTTGTTGTGAAAAACAAAACAAAAGAAGGAACCCCCAAATGGGACCGCACAGCGCCGATTGCCTCTTCTCCTCCTCCTTCTCCCCCTCCTCCCCCTCCCTCCTCCCCTATCCTCCTCCTCCTCCTCCTCCCCCTCCCCAAGTCGACGCCAACGTCGGCTCCGTCGGGGCCGACATCGACGAGCTGATGACCCCTCAGTGAGGGGGCCTCCGCCAGTTTCTCTCTCCTCCCCCTCCATGTATGCATGTATGTATGTACGAAGGTAGGTAGGTAGGTAGGTATGCGTGCATGCATGCATGCATGTATGCATGTATGTATGTATATATGTATGTATGTATGTATATACTGTATGTATGTATGTATGTATGTATGTGTGTCTGTGTGTACGTTTGTATGTTTGTGTGCAGGTATGTATGTATGTACGCATGTATGTATGCATGCATGAATGCATGTATGTATGTAGGTACGTAGGTAGGTATGCATGCGTGCATGTATGCATGTATGGATGCATGCATCTATGCATGTATGTATGTGTGTGTATGTGTGTATGTTTGTATGTTAGTATGTATGTATGTATGCATGCATGCATGCATCCATGCATGCATGCATGCATGTCTGCCCCCCTCCGCCCCGCCCCCCCCCCCCCCCCCCCCCCCCCCACCCCCCCCCACCCCCCAAGAATGCATCTGGCCCTCGGCTCGCGGCGCGACGATGGGAGACACGCCCCTCGCTCGCCACCTCCTCCTCGTCGTCCTCCTCCTCCCACCGCCTGGCGCTGCTGATGATGATGCTGGCGCTAAGGCGAGAGCGGGCCCCCCTGCGTCAACGCCTGCCGATGAAGCGATCTCTGCTGACCCATCCCCCTCCCTCGCCCTCTCTCGCCCCTCTCTCTCCCCTCACTCCTCCTCCCTCTCTCCCCCGCCCTCCCGCCCCTCCCTCCCCCCTTTCCCTACCCCATCCCTGTCGCTCTCTCTCTCTCTCTCTCTCTCTCTCTCTCTCCCTTTCTTTCTCTCTCTCTCTCTCTCTCTCTCCCTTTCTCTCTCTCTCTCTCTCTCTCTCTCTCTCTCCCTCTCTCTCTCTCATTCATCGGGGGCCTGTCTTTCCGTTTGACGCGTCTAGTAGCACGCGACGCGAAAGTTTATTAGTATTATTATTAGTTGTTTGTTGTTCTCTCATCCGCCCCTGCTTGCACGAGGCGCCCCTGCGCTTCTGAATTGGAGGCGCGGGGGCGCGGCGCCTGCCCCCGCCTCCCGCGGGCGGACTTCGGCCCGCCCATGTTGGTGCGTTCTCTGTCTGTCTGTCTGTCTGTGTGTATGTATGTCCGTCTCCCTCCTTTTATATTTTTTTTTCTCTCTCTCTCTCTCTCTCTCTTTCTCTTCTCTCTCTCTCTCTCTCTGTCGGAGGCGGGTCGCGGGCCCTTCGGTCGCAAGTGGGCCGCGTGCCTGGTAGCGGAGCGCGGGGGGGCGTAGGTCGGGCGTTTAGGTCGGCAAACTTAGGTTGTAGGCTCGGGCGCGTAGGCGTAGGTCGGGCGTTTAGGTTCGGGCGCTTAGGTTGTGCGTGTGTGTGTGTGCGTGTGTGTGTGCGCGTGTGTGTGTTTGTGTGTGCGTGCGTTCGTGTGCGTGTGCGCGTGTGTGCATGTGTGTGCGTGTGCGTTTGAGTGCGCGTGTGTCTCTGTCCTAGGGCTGCCCTTGCTTTTTTTTTTTTTTTTGCGGCCGCGCGCGCGCGCCCCGCCCATCGGCGGGCGCGCGCGCGCGGCCCACGCATGCGCAGTACCACGAGCCCGACAGGCGGCAGCGGAGTCCCAGAGCGAGGCGGAGGCGTGGGCGCTGCCCCCTCTCCCTCTCCTGCGACTAGCGCGGGCCCATGCTGCTGGCGAGCATATACGCGTTCCACAATCGAGTAGTCTCTCTCTCTCTCTCTCTCTCTTTCTCGCTCTCTCTTTTTCCCCATATCCTAAGATGGGCTTACTGTTATTACTTGGACGCCTCCCACTCCTCCTCCTTCTTCCTCCTCCTCTTTTCTCGCCCCCTCCTGTCGGACATGCTCAGACTTGCTCATACACATACTTACTCATATTCAGACTTACTCATACTCAGACCTACTCATACTCAGACTTACTCACACTCAGACATACTCATATACAGACTTACTCATACACAGACTTACTCATACACAGTATTAGTCATACCCATACGTACACATACGCAGACTTACTCATACACAGACTTACTCACGCTCAGCACCCCGAAGGGGAGCCGCCAGGGGTGGTTGCACGGGCTCGTGCGCGGCCATTGTGTGGGGATGTCTCAGGCGGTTTGCCTGTTTCTGTGCCCAACGTCCTTCGCTTTCGGAGCAGATTTGGAGGATGTCTCGAGCGAGGCGCTCATTTCAGCACCCTAGGGGGAGCCGCCAGGGGTGGTTGCACGGGCTCGTTCGCGGCCATTTTGTGGGGATGTCTCAGGCGGTTTGCTTGGTTCTGTGCCCAACATCCTTCGCTTTTGGAGCAGATTTGGAGGATGTCTCGAGCGAGGCGCTCATTTCAGCACCCCTAAGGGGAGCCCCCAGGGGTGGTTGCACGGGCTCGTTCGCGGCCATTTTGTGGGGATGTCTCAGGCGGTTTGCTTGTTTCTGTGACCAACATCCTTCGCTTTCGGAGCAGAGTTGGAGGATGTCTCGAGCGAGGCGCTCATTTCACCCCTAGGGAGCCGCCAGGGGTGGTTGCACGGGCTCGTTCGCGGCCATTTTGTGGGGATGTCTCAGGCGGTTTGCTTGTTTCTGTGCCCAACATCCATCGCATTCGGAGCAGATTTGGAGGATGTCTCGAGCGATGCGCTCATTTCAGCACCCCTAAGGGGAGCCGCCAGGGGTGGTTGCACGGGCTCGTTCGCGGCCATTGTGTGGGGATGTCTCAGGCGCAGATTCTTCTCGGGATGCCACAGGAGGCTCCAACAGGCTCCAGGAGGCTCCAGGAGACCACATGAGGTCCCAGGAGGCATCAGGAGGCCACAGAAAGACTCAAGAGGCCACAGGATGTCCCAAGAGGCGCCAGGAGGCCCCAGGAAGCTCCAGAAGGCCTGAGGAAACCACAGGAGACCCCAGGAGACAACAGGAAGCGCCAGGAGGCCTCGGACGGCAACAGGAGGCCCCGAGAGGCCCCAGGAGCAGGAGGCCTCAGAAGGCAACAGGAGTGGCTCCAATCCCATGTGTGTTACGTATGATCCTATCGATTGGGCCCCACCTGGAGCACGATTCTTTGATGTTCTACGTGTGTTTTTATAGATGGTCCTTCTCCTGTGTGCACAATCCTAAATGTTTTACTCATGTTCCTATGTATTTGGCCTCTCCTGGGGCACGAGTCCTTGGTGGTTTACGCGTGTTCCTATATATTGCCCTTTTCCTGTGGCTCTAATCCGCAATGTTTTATGTGCGTCTGTTGCTATAGATTGCGCTTCCCCTGGGGGCACGAAACCTTCCTAGGAGGTCCCAGGAGGTCCCAAGAGACTCCTGGGGACCCCAGGAAGCCCCAAGAGGTTTCAGGAGGCCCCAGGAGGCCCCAGGCTCATGCACAGAGACGCGCTCGTACTATACTTAGGCTCATTCACACTCCAATTCATTCGCAGTTAGATTGATGTCCAGACCGTCACAACTGAAGCCCGTTAATATTCGAAAGCTTTTGCGCCTAGACATTCACGGCGGACAGGTCCATGCGAGTAGATGCACATATGGGGAGCTCCACGCAGTGACTAATTCTCTCTCTCTCTCTCTCTCTCTCTTTCTCTCTTTCTCTCTCACTCTCTCTCTCTCTCTCTCTCCCTCTTTCTCTCTCTCTCTCTCTCTCTCTCTCTCTCTCCCTCTTTCTCCCTCTCCCTCTTTCTCCGAGACGCCCAATATGGCCCCGCGGGGCCATCTCCCTCTCCCTCTCCCTCTTTCTCCGAGACGCCCAATATGGCCCCGCGGGGCCATCTCCCAAAAGGCCCTCACCCATGCAAAACAACAGTTGCTTCAGTCAACCCGCGTCGTGAGGATGGGCAACCTTCCCAGGGCTACCCTTGCATCGTTGTCCCGTCGGCCCATCCTTTGCGACTTCACCTGTCAGCCTCGCTTGAAAAAACGCCATGGGCCTCCTGGGGCTGCGCATCCTTACCGCGCATCCTTGCGACGCGGGCTGACTGCAGCCAACGTGAAACAATCCGTAGACATTTCGTCTCTGATCAAGTCCTGGTCCGATTCTGGCCCGATGGCGGCCCCCCCTCCCACCAAGACGTTCACGGAACTCAAGCGATGGCGCACGAGTCAGTCGTGGGACGGCTGGACAGGCCGTCTCATCGCGCTCTCATGGAGCGAGGGCGGCGTCGAGGAGACATGGAGGTGGAAGCCGCCCAACATGGACGGCAAGGGCGACGGCAAGGGCGACGGCGAGGGCGACGACCCGAGCAACGGTGAGGGCGAGGGCGACGGCAAGGGCGGCGGCAAAGGCAAGGGCAAGGACAAGGACAAGGACAACAAGGCCCAGGGCAAGGGCGGCGGCAAGGGCAAGGGCGGCGGCAACGGCAAGAAGAAGGCCCAGGACAAGGCCAACGACGGCAAGGCCAAGGACGGCAAGGCCAAGGACGGCAAGGCCAAGGACGGCAAGGCCAAGGACGGCAAGGCCCAGGGCAAGGACGGCAAGGCCAAGGACGGCAAGGCCAAGGACGGCAAGGCCAAGGACGGCAAGGCCAAGGACGGCAAGGCCCAGGGCAAGGACGGCAAGGCCAAGGACGGCAAGGCCAAGGACGGCAAGGCCAAGGCGGCAAGGCCAAGGCGGCAAAGGGCAAGGGCAAACGAGACGGTGAGCAGCCCGACGGCCCAGCCCGACGGAGGAGGAGGAGGAGGAGGAGGGGGAGGAGGAGGAGGAGGAGGAGGAGGAGGAGGAGGAGGAGGAGGAGGAGGAGGTGGAGGACGGAGGAGGAGCAGGGAGGAGGAGGGAGGAGGAGGATGGAGCCTCACCTGCGGCCTCACTTGGCGCCCGCCGCATCGGGCGCACTGGGAGCTTGATCTGACTTGGGGTAGGCGAACCCTCGGCATAGATGCCTGGTGGCATGCGTAAGCCATCTTTCTACATCTCAATCGTCTCTCGGGCTCATCGGTAGTAGTAGTAGTAGTAGTAGTAGTAGTAGTAGTAGTAGTAGTAGTAGTAGTAGTAGTAGTAGTAGTAGTAGTAGTAGTAGTAGTAGTAGTAGTAGTAGTAGTAGTAGTAGTAGTAGTAGTAGTAGTAGTAGTAGTAGTAGTAGTAGTAGTAGTAGTAGTAGTAGTAGTAGTAGTAGGTAGTAGTCTAGTAGTAATGGCATCGGCATCACATCGGCATCACATCGTCACCTCCCCCTCCGCGCTCGAAATTACAGGCTCGAAAATGCAATAATCTGGGGCTCGAAATTGCAATCGACATTTCCATCGCGATCGAAATTGCGCGATCGAAATTGCGGGCTCCGATTTTGAGTTCTCCCGATCGAAATTGCAGAGAAATTTCTGCAAGATGCATCTTGCAGAACTTCTCTCGGAATTTGGAGAACGGAGGATCAGGGGACAGGCTCATTACCGGGGGCGGTGTCAGGTTCTCGGCCAAACCCCTCTTCCCGTCGATGCCGTTCCCGCCCGTCGACTCCGGGATCTGGACGGCGAACGACGTCGAGAGCGACGGCGAGGGCGCTGGTGACCACGGCGATCGCAGCGCACCGATGGACGCAGAGGCGCTCTCCGGGTAAAGGAGGGCAGAGCGTCGATATCGTTGCTCGCGTCGGCCTGGCCCAGTCCCTCCCTCTCCCTCCCTCTCCCTCTCTCCCTCCTTCTGCTTTCTCTCCCAGTGTCTCTCCCCCCTCTCTCTCTCTCTCTCTCTCTCTCCCGCCCCCCCCCCCTCTCTCCATCCCCGCCCCCCTCGCCCCGTTCTGTCGCTCGATGTTGTCTAGGCTATCCTTCATCGCCCCCCCATGCCAGTGCACCCCGCCCCTTCCCCAAGACCGTGAATTCAAATCCAAAGAAAATCGGAGTTGGCTCACGCGTGCGTTTCAGGGGCCACGAGTCCTTAGTGAGCCAATGCATCCCCCGTCGAGCCCCCCCCCACCCGCGCCGCGAGGAAGGCCCTCGCTTCCGCGCTTCCCAGCAGGCGCTGCGCAGCGTTGCACGGGCGATGCGCTCGGCGGCGCTGGCTCTGAGCAGCGGAGCCCACGCTGGCGCAGACGACTTCGCCCACCGCATGAGGCTGGATGTGATGAAGGACTCCGTGCTGAAACTAGACAGGTGGGCAGATGATTTGGCCAGCGCGGCTGGCGAGACGCGCCAGGGCATCGGCAAGTTCCGCCACTCGAGCTTGCAGCTGGTCGAGGTCATCAGGACGGCGGCTTTCGTGAAGGGCGGGCCGTCCAGGTTGCACGATGTCGTCATTCGAGCTCTTGCGGTATCTTGCCCTCCGAGTCTCGCCGGCACGATATGCAGGGGGTTTCTGGAGTGGACGCAGATTACGACGACCAGCTGCGCGATCCATCGACACTGCCGAGCGCTTCTACGGTGGCGCGCGGGCACCTGTCTCTCGACGTCGCCATGGCGCTGAATCGGAGGAGGACGTTCCACCCCGACACCTTCCGGTACCTGTGGACCGACTCGTCGCCTCACGCCGGGTTCGACTGGCTGTGGTCGCAGTGCCACGAGATCCGTCGCGACAGAGTCGTCCAAGTGTGCAAGGACGTCCATTTGTTGATCACCAGGATTGCTGCACATGCGGAGACAATTGAGAAGAGCGGCGGTGCAGTTCCACATGACCCTCTACCTGAATGGGCACCGTTGCTGAAGTCGATGCTCGACATCAGGGAGCACGTCTTCGTGCCGACGTCGCTGGCCATGGGTCGCACTGGGATTTCGCACAAGATCTCTGCGCTCGTCCATCAGTGGGGCTTGGAGCTGCCAGAGGGGGTCGGCTTGAAGGCGATGGCACGCTCGTTTATTTCGCACACGTCTGATATGGGGGTGGAGATGTCGATCCCCGATTACAGCGTCGCCGACCACGAGGGCCTCAGCGCGACGTGGTTGGACAGGGCCCCCCTCAGGTTGGACGCAGAATGCGTGCCCCCCGCCTTCGAGGACCGGGGCGACCTGTCCGCCGCTGGCGCCGAGCGCGCCGTCGAAGCCGATTGCCAGATGAGCGAGGACAATGGGCGCGAGAATCTTGGATGGAGGGTGGGTTCAGTCAGCGCGGCTTCGGTTCGGAAGGGGGCCCGTCATTCGGACGAGGACGAGGCGGGGGAGGAGGAGGGGGAGGAGGAGGAGGAGGAAGAGCCGGAGGAGGAGGAGGTGGAGGTGGATAGATGGATGGATGGATGGATGAGGGAGGAGCGGGAAGAAGGAGTAGGCGGAGGAGGAAGTTGAGGGCGAGCAGAAAGGCCAGTGGCCTTTTGGAGGCCTCTTGGAGCGTTTTTGGGGTCTCTTGGCGGCCCTCGGGGCGGTTGCCCTCAGCGGTGCGAGCGCCGAATGCATTTAGGCCGACCCGACCAGGATGGCGCGTTCATGCCGGAGGCCCTCACGATCTATGGCTTTCAACATTTGACGAGCAATCTCAACGCAGATGTTCATGGGTCCCTCGGCCATTGGGAGGTTTTCTTCAACGAGGTCAAGAATTTGTCCACGCTGCTGTGCCATCAGGGCAGACGGATGCTTTTCGTTTCTCAGTGCCTCCGGGGGGCTCCGTTCGAGTGGGCCGAGAAGAAGTTCAAGCGATTCGACGGCAATTTGTACGAGAAGCGTTGGAGGTTCTCGCAGGGGGTCGCCAAGTATCCAGTCTAACCTTACCCCTTGAGCCGCGTCTCCCATCCCATGGGCTTTTCGAATGTTTGCTGATTTTCAGGGTGTCTGTGACGCATTTCCCATGCTCGCTGCTGTCGCCTCCCTCCTACGTGTTCCGTGCTGCCTCGGCAAATCATTTCTCTCTTCTGCCGTTGCGTCTCCTCCCATCCCATAGGTTCGTCCTCGCCTTCCTGCGCTCGGCGAAGCCGCTGCTCTCGGTGCTGCAGCGGGCCTTCAGCGCGGAGAAGTACATCGCAGGTTACCACTTAGAGGGGGCGGAGGCGGGGGAGCGCGAGTTCAACCCGCAGATGCTCGAAGCCACGCTGTCCCAGAGGTTCTTCCACGCCTACGTCGACTTCGCCCTCGAGGTCGACGTCTTGCCCGAGAAGGTGTTGGCCTCGTGGGGGGAGGGCTGCCAGTGCCACGAGCCCTTGTTCAAGCTGGGCAAGGGGAGTTTGAGGGCTGAAGGTGCATAGGGGGCCCGAAACTCACGCGTAGGGATCCGATGGCCTGGGCAGGGAAGTCTTGATTTCAGCGATATCGCAATCATCGTCGTTCGCATTTGCGTGGGTCCTCGTCGTTGGCCGCCGGCCAGGGGAACGACCCCGCCGCTTTTCGGAGTCCGGAGCTCCACGTCGGCGCCCTGGCCCACGCAGCATTGCCTCATGCACCTTTCTCGCCGCGCCCCTACTCCAGGGGCGAGGAGGACGAGAAGGGGAAGGCGAGGAGAGAGGGGGGGAGGGAGGGAGGAGGATGAAGAGGAGCAGGGAGGATCCCTTCTCCTCCTCCTACTCCTCCTCCTCCCCCTCCTCTTCCTCCTCCGCCATTCTTCGTGGCCCTTAGCCTCGGCCCTCCACTTTCTCTTCTCGTCGTCATGCCCCCGCCCTCGCCTCCCTTCTCCGCCTCGTCGTCTAATGCTCCCGTCGTCGTCATCAGCCCCTGCTCTAGCTCGCGCGCCCCGAGGTGGGCGGGCCTCGGAGGGCATGAGCGCCTACGAGAGAGGCCTCCTGCTGAGCAAGCACTTCGGCAACGCTTGCAGGGTGTGCCCCATGAGCGGGAAGAGGGCGCCCGAGATCGTCGGCGGTCGTCTCGAGGAGCTCTTCGACTGGGTGTGGCAGGACTGCGAGTGTTCGGTGGCCGCGTCGGCGACTCTGCACAACCTGAGTCGCAGCGAGACGGAGAGGCTCAGGGCCGATATGCTCACGGCGAGGTCGTTGCAGACGGCGCTGCTCGGGGTCAAGTGCGCGTACTGGAAGGCCCTCCCATGGACGTTGATTGGCCTCGCGCAGTTGGATGAGGAGCGGGCCCGTCAGAGCGGGCAGCTTTCCCTCGACCAGTTCGCCAAGGCCCCCAGCGCCCCGCCAGCGCAACATCGCATCACGTGGAAGCTGCTCCAGCCAGGTGCCCCTTTCAGGATCGAGCTCGAGAAGTTCGTGGGAGGCGCCAGCAGATGGAGCTTAGCAAGCCATTTCCAGGAGCAGGTCGCCGCTTTCTTTTTCGTGCCGGTGGTGGAGACGACCATCGAGGAGAAGCATAGCAGGGTGAGCCAGGAGAACAGACGCCACCACATCGGGCCAGTCATGGTTTCTCTTTCAAACCGCATGCCTTTATTAGAGCGGCACTTGACCAGGGAGCCGAACATGATCGCATCCTTGATCGAGGATTTCGAGGCGGCTCGGTCTGTTGCCAAGATTCCAGCCCTGCTCAATTTCGAGACGCACCCAGTGGTCTTACTTCCAGAACGCGGTCAGATGACGTCATGGATTCCTCGCATCACAAGTATATTCTATCACTGCGACCTGGAGAACGCGTTCAGGTCCATGAAGGAGTTCAGGAAGTTCGACGACCAGAAGAAGAGCAAGCGCGGCAGGGACGAGGCCAAGTTGTCCAACACCTTCGTGCACACCGGCGAGGACACGATCCTCCGCTTGGCCATCTCGGACCACTTCAGGCAGGTGTACAGCTCCGCGTCTGGCAGCTTCTTCTCCATCCCCAGCGCGGCTTCGCCTCAGATGGAGTCCGTGGATCAGTGGATGAACAGTTGCGCGGTCGAGGTTGCAGAGAGAGCTCGCGACAAGAGGTTGCGCGGCGACTTGGCGGGGGGGCCACTTCTCCCGATCGAGAACATCGACCGGCCGGGCGACACCGATCTCGTGTTCAAGGTCTGGCGGCGGGGTGAAAGGGGGAGGAGTAAGACAGAAAGATCACGCAGCGGAGCTGAAGGAGCCGGAGGAGACGGAGGGGGAGGTGGAGGAGGAGGTGGAGGAGGAGGAGGAGCAGCAGGAGGAGCAGCAGGAGGAGCAGGAGGAAGAGGAAGCGGGGGATAGGGGAGGTGAGGGGCACCGAGACGTGGGCGGGCATTGCGGTGATGGAGGTAGGGGAGGCGTGCTGAGAACGGTTGCGTTGACCAGGGGAGGGGGGGTGCAGAGCACGTTCAGAGGGGGTCTGGCGGGTCTGGCGCGATCATCAGCCCAGGTCTCTTCGACAACGATCGGGAACAAGAAGACGGTCAGGATGGCTCCTGGGGCTGGTCGAAAGCTGGCGAGGACGGACATTGCAGTGGCAGTCTATCCCGTGGACGGGTCGAGAAGTTCGGAGGGCAATTTCATCGTCCGGAGCAGCTCGAGTCATCTCAGCACCCACATCCTTCACGACTTCGGGGCGCCTTCCGAGCTGAAGGGCGGCCTGAAGATCTGGTCGCACGAGGGCTCGCTGCACTACACTATTCCAGGAGTGCCTCGCGATTTAGCTCCAGAACCTCAGCTCTCCTATGTAGTTACAATGATGATGGGTAGCAGGGCGCATGATCACCCAGATAGTGACCTGTCGCTATGGCCTGAAGTCACGGACGACATCAAGGGCCTCGTGGGGGTCTTGGACGATTTGGACATTGCAGTGGTTCGCTATGCGAGCGATGGGAAGTTGAGGTGCAGCTTGCGCGAGGAGGTGATTCGGTCTGGGCGTGTTATATCGTTGTGGAAGCTATCGGACCCTCGGCCTGCCCTTGCGGTGAGAGACGTCCCCGTGCACGACCGCACCTCTTGGGAATTACTTTCTGAATTATTGGATGCAGGTTGCGCGACGACCGAATGCGCGACCCAAGCCCGACCCCAGACGTCGCCACTCCTCCCTCCTGTCTACCCTCCCCTGGCGCCAGCGCGTCAGGGATCGAGGCGAGTGCGACCTGAACGCCTACCTCCAGTCGCTCCTGGAGCGACTGGAGGTAGGCGTTCAGGTCGCTGACTGACGTGCTTCAGGTTGGGATGAGTGGCGAGAGGAAGGGGGGGGAGGGGCAGGGATCGCTTCACTTGCCGCCAGGTTGGAGATGGTTGCCGTGGTCTCGCCCGACGCGACGTCATGCGAGGTGCCCCCTGGGCTACAGGCCGGGCGATGCGAAGGTGATGTTTTCGAGCGCGTGCGCCAGCGCGCCCATCCACAGGGAGTACTTGGAGGCGTTGTACCGTGCTGAGGAGACGGGCAGACCAACGGGGCCCGAATGCCGAATGGTCCCCTCTCCTCCACCACCACCTCCCAAGGGGTGCGCCAACCCCCCGCTCGCTCCTCTGAAGCATGTTCAGAAGTCGGCCAGCCGACGGTCGTGTTTGGAGCCGTTTCCAAGTGGCTTACGCCATTCCGTCGACCCCAAAAATGAGTTCGAGCTTGTTGCGATAGTGGAGGTTCCGTCGCAGCCTTCGCCCCAACCCGCCACCGTGCCTGGGCTGAGCCGAGCCTGAGCCGGAGGCCTCTTGGATGCATGCGAAGGTCTCTTGGGATGGCCCCCATCGGGGGCTTCTTGGAAGGCTCTTGGGGTCATGTTGGGGAATTATTGGGTCCCGCGCGTGCCCTCTCAAGGGCCTCTGGGGGGCCTCCAGCAGGATTCTTGGGGCCTCTCGGGGGGCATATCGGGGGCCTGGGGGGCTCTCGGAGCCGCCCGCGCACTGAGCTCAGCCAGGCCGCGGCCGCCGGCGACTTCCGATGTAGATCGACACGCGCGTGCGAGGGCCTCCCATCCACTTCTTCTCTCTTCTGTCCTCCTCCCCGCCTTCCTCCATCCCATTCCCCTCCTCGCCGCCTCCATCGCTTCGCCTCTTAGAAACAGCTTCTGAACTGTACGCCCTGCCCGTCCTCGTCATGCCCATCCCTTCCGTCTCCTCCTCCTCCTCCTCCTCCTCGTCCCCCCCCCTCCCCTCCCTCTCCTCGCGTCGTCGCCCCCCTCCCCCTCGTCTTATTGTCCGCGTCTTCCCCCTGCTCCCTCTGGCTCCTTGAATTGGGATGCGTCGGAGGCAATGAGTTTTGGGCCGCCCCTGGATGCCCGGGATGGGCGTTGGCGCTGAGTTTTGTGATGCATGTTTTTTGATTGCCAGGAGCTCTGCGTGCGCATCCAGCTGGTGCCTCACGGTCGGACGGCTGGCGTGTACCGCGACATCTTGGACGGCGGCGACGTCCCGCCCTTGGCCATCCACGACGGCGCTCTCCGCAGTGACTTGGACGATTCTGGAAGGAGGCCTGCCATCGCCGGCGTCGAGATCGACGAACCACCACCGCCGCTCGGCATGCACCCCGTCGTGGACATGGAGGTGGACGACGGCGGCGAGGGCGTTGGCGGCGGCGGGCACGGCGGCATGCCAGATCCAGAGAGTGACGAAGAGATCGTGTACATGCACGACGGCTGGGAGGACGGTCTCTTCGAGGACGTGTTCGGCCTTGAGGGCGAGGGAGGCGGCCACGGCGAAGGCGGCGATGGAGGTGGGGGCGGCGATGACCCAGCGCCACCAGCCCCCCCAGCGCCCCCTCTGCCCCCGCCGCCGCTCCCGCCGCCTGGAGCCGAGGCCGCCGGCGCCGCGGCGGCCGCGCCGGAGTTCGGTGGAGTGCGGGTGCCGCACCCGCAGTTCCCCACCCCGCAGCCCGGCAACCCCGAGGCGTACATCAAGTACGACACCGTGCGCCTCCAGCTGTCCGGCCACTGCCCTTACCATGGGCCCATGCGCAGGCTCAATCGGACAGTGAGATCCAGCCCACTTGCTGGACGGAGTGCTCAGGGCCGACCTCTTGGACTCATCCTCGCTTGGTTGAGGTCGGCCCCCAACTACGACTCGAAGGAGAAGCACCTCGAGAGCTTGGACAAGTGGAACGCCCCGCTGAACGCCCACGTCGAGCACCGCGTCAGGGAGACGTGCCGCAACGACCTGTCCACCTCCGACGCCGACACGTACCGCGAGCTCGCGGCCTTGGAGCGGGAGCGGCGGGTCGGCGAGGGCGCGGGGCCCGCCAACTTGCCTTGATGAGCGCCTGGTTTTGGCGCCGACAGTGAAGCTGAAAAAGACCCCCCTGATCTGTTTACGGCCTCATCCCCGCCCCGTTCACCCTAGCGCTCGAGTCTGGCCTCTCGGCAGTTCGAGCTCGCTCGAGGGCGAGGCGGCAGAGGGGCCAGCGTGGGGGGGGAAGGACACATGAGAGAGGAGGATGAGGGCCAAACGAACCATGAGCTTTCATTGCGCTGCTAGCGAATGAGTAAGGAGGGAGAAGGAGGGGGAGGGAGCAAGAGCACGTAGGAAGTAAAGCAGGCCTGAAAGGGCGAACAACGCGTTTGAGTAGGGGTCAGCGGGATCTGATAATGGGGGACGAAGAGGCAGGCTGGGGGGGGAGCGCCATTGGCGCGGCGGCCCACTTCTCGAAGGAAGAGGTCGGCCCCCTTTCTGAACGGAGTTGCCTCGTTTTCGGACCCGGGGAATGCCGCTCGTTCCAGGGTCGGGCGAATCGGTGCCCTCGTCATCCTCCGAGGTTGGTTGGGGGGCCACGTTGCTGTGTCCTGCGAATGGTGATTCGCGCCCTCTCTCGCGTCCTCCTCCATGTCTTTCCTCCTCCTCGTCCTCCTCCTCCTCCTCCTCGTCCTCCTCCTCCTCCTCGTCCCTGTCCCTTTCCCTCGCCCTCGCTCCCCTTTCCTTCTCCTACCTCCCCCTCCCCCTCCCCTCCCCCCTCCCCCCCCCCCTTCCTCGACCCCACCCCCTCTCCTTCCCCCCCCCCTTCCCCCCCCCCCCCCCCCCCCCCCCCCCCCCCCCCCCCCCCCCCCCCCCCCACCCCCCCCCCCCCCCTTCCCCCCCCCCCCCCCCCCCGCCCCCTCCCCCCCCCCCCCCCCCCCTCCCCCCCCCCCCCCCCCCCCCCCCCCCCCCCCCCCCCCCCCCCCCCACCCCCCCCCCCCCCCCCCCCGCCCCCCCCCCCCCCCCCCCCCCCCCCCCCCCCCCCCTGGCCCCCCCTCCCCCCACGCCTCCCATTCCGACGTCCCCGGTACCCCACACCCCCCTTCGCCGTCCCTCTGCTGCCCCCCTCACCTTTAGCCTCGTCGTCGTCGCCACCCTCGTGTTTCTCCTCGACGCTGCCACCTTGTCTCCCCATTTGAGCGTGGCCTCGTCCTGCCCGCGTTTCTTGCCCATCGTCATCCTCCCTCCTCGTCCTGGTCGCCCTCCTTCTCACCCTCTTCTGTCTCCCAAAACACTTCCGCAACCCTCCCCTTCGCTACCTGCTCCAATCAGGCGGGTCCGGGAGCACAGGCGCCCTCCATTGGAGGCACCTCGTGACGCGGCATTCGGCCACCCTGCCCATCCCCAACCCCCCTCCCCCCCGTCTTCGCCCTCCTCGTCCTTCTCCCCGCATTGCTAATGTTGTTTTATGCCTAAGGCCTAAGCCGTATCCTTCTGAATCCTTCTTGCATCAGTTGGTTGATTATTTCCTTGACCCTCTCCTTTCTTCTCTGCCCCCATTCTCCACCTCCGCCATCCCCTACCCTACTCCTTCCCCTTATCCCTCAATATCCGTCCTGGTCTTACGTTGCCCCTCCTCCACTTCCTGTTCTTCGCCATCCTGCCCCTCGGCCCTCGAAGTCCAGGGGCGCCCGGTCCGCTGTTTGCGAGTGCCCGCTCTCTCGCGGCGCCGGCCTCTGCAGATAGAACGCCCAGGGCCCTTCGAATGCTCGAGGGAGCGCTGACCGCGCCCCCCGGCCTCTGGGGGGGCCGCAGGGCGGGGGGTCACGGGCCAAAGAGCGATCGGGGTCACGAGGGGGGCGAGATTGAAGCGATAGGGCGAGGATCACAGGGATGGTTGGGCGAGCGTGGCGGGGGGTGGAGGCGGGCGTAGATAGGGGGAGTCAGGTTGAATGTCAGAGTAAAGCTCTGGAGGCAGGAGCATGGCTCAATTGTGCACCCGTGTGTTATATATATTTACATACATACATATATATATATACGTATATGAAGATATATATATATATATATATACGCATCCATACACACACTCCGACAGGCATGCATACGCATATCTATACAATCGAACATACATACATGTGTAAATATATAACTACGAATCGATGCACAAGTGTATATGCATTTACATATATATATATATATACAAACAAGGCAAGATGAAATCCCTGCACGTGTTGCAGCACGCAAGTTTTGAAATCGTGGGCACACGTGTGTTTACATCATAATGTAGCGTGCAACGCCGTGTATACATCTTTTAGAATGCGTTATGTTAGCACGCCCTTACTATTTCTAACGTTGATACTGCTTTCTGAACTAAGCGCCATCATGTTTTTTCCTCCACAAGCCTTGAAAAATATGTTTGTTTTCGGCGCATCGTCTTTTCGCGTCTACTCGGCTGCCATGTTCGGCCGTGCCTGTTTCGATTTCGCGATCGTTGTGGTCGGCGTTATAATGTTACGCGGCTTGTTACATATGATAGTTGGCATGTAGTAGAACGTTTGAAAAAAGTGCTGCATCCACACGCGACCCCGCCCGCACTTCGGCACCGCTCATGCGGTTCGTTACCCCGTGGGAAGCCCCGCCCATAGCCCCAGCGGCGGCGCCCGAATGCGCCCATTCCGCACATCGGCACACCCCTCGCATTTTTTGTTGCCCTGTCATCGGGGGCCCCACCTATGGCCCCGGCGCCCCTGCCCCAACATCGGGCATCCCCCCGCGCGTTTCGTGGCCTCGCGCGGAGACCCAAAGCGCGAGCGCTTGCGTCCACATGGCCCCGCCGCACAATTCGGCGCGCGACCATGTGTTTCGTGACCGTATTCGGAGCTCCAGTCAAGGCCCTAGTGGCTGCGCCCACATGCGTCCCCGCCACGCACGTCGGCACCCTCCTCACACGTTTCGTGGCCCCATGGGGAACGCCGCCCACACCCCAGTGTCTGTGTCCACGGACGTTCCCGCCGCCGCGCATTTCGGCACCCCCTTTCGCGCGTTTCGTGGCCTCGCTGGGGGGCACCGACTGCGATATCAACAACAATCGCAGTGGCCACAACTGCGCATGGTTCGGCCCGTAGTTGAAACATCCTCGGCGCGTGAGGCGTGAGCAGCGCGAACTTATGTCGATGTGGTGATACCGCGCCGCCGCTATCCGTCAACCTGGAGGTTGTGCGCTCATTCCGCGGCTTGCCCTCGCCGACGAGGTTGCAATGTGTGCGCTTTTGATCAAGAAGCGGGCGATTACCCACATGTTATGCGCAAATCAATATTTTTCACGGCTACTGTGCGCTCTGCGCATGGTTTCTGGATTTGGGCTGTTGCGCCACAAATTTTGTTATTTTTTATAATATTTGTGTAGATTTCTCGTTTTATTTAAGTTTTCAGGTTTTTTTGTGAAATTCTGCGCGGGCAAGCAATGCAATGCTTGTTTTTGAAAAAAACCTGCGCGGGGCGGCAAAAATGCATCGCGCACTGCCTGCACCAGGCTGTTGGCCCTTGCAACGCTGGGAGCACCAATTGGCGGAAGGGGGGGTTTCTGCCGGAGCAAGGGGGGTTTCTGCCGGAGCAGGGGGGGTTTCTGCCGGAGTGGGGGGGTTTTTGCCGGAGCAGGGGGGGTTTTTGCCGGAGCTGGGGGGGGGTTCTGCCGGAGTTGGGCTGCCGGAGCTGGGGGGGTTTCTGCCGGAGCAAGGGGGGTTTCTGCCGGAGCAGGGGGGGTTTTTGCCGGAGTGAATTTCGGGTCCGATGGCGTCGCGCGCGGGCGTTCGCACTTTTCGGTGTTTTTCAAGAAACCATGTCCGTTTTGTTGGTTTTAAGGTTTTTGTTTAAAATTTAAAGGAAATCGATGGAAATCATTGTTTTTCGCGATTAATTCTGCGAATGCCAGGATATTTTGGCTCTTCTGTGCTTTCGAGTTAGATTTTCCATGAAATGAGCAATTATGTCAGCAATTTTCCATGAAATCAGCCAACCTGCAAGAATTTCGCTGCCTCTCACTCTCGTGTTCGCGAATCAATTCGCACGCGCGCGAACTCAGATATCGGGCGGAAATGGAGCCCGCGCTGAATGAGGCGGTCGAAGTCCAGGCGCATACAGGACTCTGCGCGCACGCGCGTTAAAGCTGATACTGAGGGAGCTCGCGCAGCAAAGCCCGCCACATATGTCAAACTACAGCAGATTGCGCCCAACCTGGCGCCTCGTGCTCAGAGCGGCCAGGCGGACGCGCAGTGCGAGCCGCGCAGTTGGCGGCGGGGCGATGCGCCAGGTCGGCGCCACCGAGGTGGTCGCCGCGCCATCGACGTTTCAAATGCATTGCCCCGCCCTACGGCCCCGCAGAGCGAGCGCATCTTCGCGAAGGTTCAATGGCGGGGCGTACACTGCGAATCGCGCGAGTGGCGCGCGCGCATTGGTAATCATGTTTGGGGCAGCACCTGGAACTTTTCTCCGCGCGTGCATGCGCGCTTTGCGCGGCAATGAACAGTGGTGGCGTCGCCGCAGCGACCGAAGAGTGTTGCGTATCGGCTGATTGCGGACCGCAGCGCCTGAGTCGTGGCTTGCGGGGGTGGGGGCTGGGCGAGGGTTGTTCGCGTTGGCACTCGGCGTGGGCGAATGTGGATGTCTCGGCCGAGCCGAAAGCGCAGCGGCTTGCGCGAGTTCGCGAGCTTGCGTCGGCGCCTCCGAAGCCGCCGCGGGCATTGTCGTGGGGCTGTTGCGGGGAGCCCGCTGACAGAGCGCCCCCGAACCATCGGAGTAGCCGCGCGCTTCAATGCCGAGCGCACTCGATGAATTGCCCCGATGGCCGAGCTCGCCAGGGATACATCGCGCGTATCCAGCCGACATGGTCGTTGAATCGGCTGGATTCCGCGCGTCGCTGCAGTTCGCGGGAGAAAGCGCGGGCTCGCGCGCGAGAAGCACGCGAGCGGTCTTGCGCCCGCTCGGCAGCGGAAGTCAGGAATAGTTTTTCGGATGCCCCAAGGTTTGCCCCGCTCCCCCCTGCGCGTTCGACCGAGCCTTGCACGGGCCAGCGTTCGCTCGATCGCCCGATGGACTGGCGCGCCATGGCCCCGAACTTAGATCGGCGGGCCCCCCTGGGCATCTGTTTGAGCCCCAGCGCACGCGCTCAACCGCGCCGCGCCCCGACCGCCCGATCCTGCGAACGCGCCCATTGCCCAACTATCCAATTTGACACTGCACCAAAGCCTCGGATTCGCTCTCTCCAACCGACAAGAAGGGACCGAGTGACTCACCTCTGACCGAAAACTGACGGGCCCAAACGACTCATCTCCGACCGCCGAACATTATGAAAACCGAGCGGCTCACCCCCGACCGAACGTTGCGGGGTCCGAGCCACTCACCTCCGAACAAACATTGATGGGCACAACGAATCACCTCCGACCGAACATTGAGCGGTCTGCATGACTCTTTCCGACCGAACGCCAAACGTGCTGAGGGGGCCGAACGACTCACATCCGACCGAACATTGCAGGGGCCGAGCGACTCACCTCGGGCCG
>CAUYUJ010011424.1:5000-23006 GCA_963575745.1 Prorocentrum cordatum | reverse complement strand
GAGGAGGAGGGAGGATGAGGAGGGAGCAGGAGGAGGGAGAAGGGAGACGGAGGGAGGAGGAGGGAGGAGGAGGGAGGAGGAGGGAGTAGGAGGCTGGAGGGAGGTGGGGGGAGGGAGGAGGGAGGAGGGAGTAGCGAGCGAGCGAGCGAGTCTCAAATCTGCGGGTGAGCCACTAGCAGACAGAGAAAATATGGAGCCTGGAACGGCGCCCCAACGGCCTGCACATCAACCGCGGACGTACCGCACACGTGCTGCCGACCGAAGGGGAAGGGCCCGACAGGGATCACCCGCTGCACACCATCCGCGCCAGGAGCGCACACGTGGTGACAGGGGGGCCCTGCCAGGCCAGCCACTCATCCCTTCTTGGACCCGTCCAGGATGGTCCTCTGGGCGCCCAGCTGCTTGCGGTCCTCGAGGAGGTCGCGTAGCTGGCCGAGCTTGAGAAGCGAGAAGATCTTGGCGTCCTGGGTCGGGTTGGAGGACATCGCCAGGAGCTCCGCGACAAGCGCCGCGTGCTCGGAAGGCGTCGGCTCCGCCAGCCGCAGTTGGCTCCGCCGCCGCCGCACTCGCAGGCGCCACGCCGCCATGGACAGCACCAGGGCCCGCGCCAGCCTCCGCAGGCGAATAGCCCGCTCCAGCCGCGCCGCCCTCGTCCGCCGAGACGTCCATGGCGGCCGCAGCTTCAGCTTCAGCTGCGGCCTCGCCCCGCTCCAGAGCCCGCCTCCCAGCGAGCCTCGCGCGGCGGCGTTTCCTCCGCTCCACTTGCGCCTCCGTGCGGACACGAGGGCGAGCAGCAGCAGCGGCGGGTCGTTCAGGAGCTCCTTCAGCGTCGTCTCCGGCAGCACGGGGGCCCCAGCGCGCTGGAAGAGCGCCGCTGAGACCGCCGACCGTGCGACGGCCGCCACGGTGCGCCGAGGAGCGCCAGCAAGCACAGCGCCTCGGACTGCGGCCTCAACCAGCGAGGCAGCCAGGGGGGGCGGCGCGCAAGCCCCTCTAGGCCCCGCCATCGCGCGCCGAGGGGCAGCGCGAGCAAGGCCCGATCGCTTGAGCCAAAATGGCTTGAGCCAAAATGGCTTGAGCCAAAATGGCTACGGAGGGAGGGAGGGAGAGGGAGGAGGGAGGAGGGAGGAGGAGGAGGGAGGAGGGAGGAGGGAGGTGTAGGAGGGAGGGAGGGGGGAGGGAGGAGGATGGAGGAGGGAGGGAAGGGCAGGGAGGAGGGGGGAGGGAGGAAGGGAGGAGGGCAGGAAGGGAAGGGAGGAGGAGGAGGAGGAGGAGGAGGAGGAGGAGGAGGAGGAGGCAGGAGCAGGAGGAGGTGAGGAGAGGTGGAGGCAGGAGGAGGAGGAGGATGAGAAGGAGGAGAGGACGGGGAGGAGGAGGCGGCCGAGGAGGAGGAGGAGGAGGAGGAGGAGGAGGAGGAGGGGAGGAGGAGGAGGCGGAGAGGAGGAGGAGGAAGGAGGAATGTGGAGGAGGAGGAGGAGGGAGGAGGAGGAGGAGGTGGGGGGGGAGAATGAGGAGGAGGTGGGGGGGGAGCGAGGAGGAGGAGGAAGGAGGAGGAGGAGGAGGAGGAGGAGGAGGAGGAGGAGGAGTGAGGAGGATGAGGGAGGAGGAGGGAGGAGGAGGAGGAGGAGGCGTGTGGAGGACGGAGGTGGAGGAAGAGGAGGAGGGATGAGGAGGAGGGGGAAGGGAGGAGGAGGAGGAGGCTGGGGAGGAGGAGGAGGAGGAGGAAGAGGAGGAGGAGGAGGAGGAGGAGGAGGAGAAGCTGGAGAAAAATTAGGAGGAGGATAAGGACGAGGAGGTTGACGAGGGCGAGGAGGGGGACGAGGACGATGACGGGGACGAAGAGGACGAGGAGGAGGAGAAGGAGGAGGAGGAGGAGGAGGAGGACGAGGCGGCGTCTTGCGTGCCTCAGGGTGAGCTTCTTGGGCCTCTTGGAGGCCTTTTGAAGCGTGTTTCTTTGTTGCTTGGGGTATGACGGGCGTCATGGCCCCCCTCCGCCCCCCGCCCCTATGACGTACCCCCCCCTATGACGCACCCCCCCCCCCCCTCAGTGCGCTCCGGGCACTGCCGCCGTGCGCGTGGGGATCCGCATAGGTGTCCGCATAGGAATCCGCATAGGAGTCTGGTCCACAGTCGTCGTCGTCGTCGTCGTCGTCGTCGTCGTCGTCGTCGTCGTCGTTATCGCTCGTCGCTCGTCGCTCGTCGCTTATCGTCGTCGCGCGCGGGCGCGACTGAAACCTGTTGTTTAATTCCGGGCCGATGACGGCAAACATCTGGGGGGGGGGTAGAGGGGGCCGATGACGTCACGTTTTTTGCCGTCGGCGTCTTGGAATGCCCAGGAATGCTCGAGGACGGGTAGCAGCAGCATGTAGGTGGGGATCTGCGCCACAACGCGTCTGTACACCACAGTGCTTGCGTGCACCACAGCGCTTGTGTACACCACACCGCCTACGTACACCACAGCGACCGGGTGGAACACAGCGCCAGTGTGTGCCACAGTGCCTGCGGGCACCACAGCGCTTGTGTACACCACTGCGCCTGCGTACACCACATCAGCCGTTTCACAGCACCAGTGTACACCACAATGCCTGCGTGCACTACAGCGCCTGTGTACACCACGGCGCCTGTGCGTACTAGAGCAACCGTGTGCAACAGAGTACCATTTGTGTGTGTATATATAATGTGGCAAGGAATTTTTCTGACAAAATGGAGCGCCTGTGGGTTCCACAGAAAACAAGTGTTCCATGCAGGATTTGAAAAGAATCCTCATGGAAACAGGAGCGCCGCTGGTATCTACGAGTCCTCCCGAGTCCGCCCGCATCATCATGACTCCTCCCATCTGCATCCAGTGGGCTGCAGCTAAATTGGCCGTCCGAGAACCAACTGGACTGATTCAGTAGACCATTCTGCGGTGCGCGCCGAGATGCGCACGTGCGCTGTAGCGCCGACCCGCACGACAGGGGGGAAGGGTGAGGGAAGAGGAAAAGGAGGAGGAGGAGGAGGAGGAAGAGGAAGACGAGGAGGAGGAGGTGGAGGAGGAGGAAAAGGAGGAGGTGGAGGTGGAGGTGCAGGAGGAGGGAGGAATGAAGAACGTCGCATTCTATTATCAGCAGTTCCCAGGCGTGGCGTTTAGCTGTCCCCATTTATGTGCTCCTTTACCTGTCCTGTGCACGCAGGCGCTGTGGTGTACACCAGCGGTGCGTTGCACGCGTATGCTGAGGTGTAGACAGGCGGTGTGGTGTGCACAGGCGCTGCGGTACGCGCAAGCATTGGGGTGTACACAGGCGCTGTGTTGCACATGGTTGCTGCGGTGTGCACGTTCGCTGTGGTGTACACCGGCGCTGTAGTGCACGCAAGCTGTGGTGTACACAGGCGCTGCGTTGCACACGGCTGTTGCGGTGTATGCGGGCGCTGTGGTGTACACGCGCGTTGTGGTGCACGCGAGCACTGTGGTGTACACAGGCGTTGTGGGGCAGATCCCCACCTACATGATGCTCGCGTCGTCGTCGTCGTCGTCGTCGTCGTCGTCGTCGTCGCTTGTCGTTCGTCGTTCGTCGCTCATCGTCGTCGTGCTCGCGAGCGCGGCTGTGGTACCGGAGGCATACGGCGGGGGGGGGCATTACGTCATACCACCCCCCCATGACGCCCGTCATCGCCGAAAATAAAACCCGCTCTTGGGGCCTCTTGGGGCGCTCTTGGGGCTCTCTTGGGGACCTCTTGGGAGCCCTGGAGGGCCTTTTGGGACCATCTCGAAGGCGGTCGGTCAAAGAGTGGGGGTCCTGGATGTCTGCCCCACCCCCTCGGGGGCCACGATCCTCGTGAGGGATGTCAAACATTGGCCCTCCCACTGGCCGAAAAAGGACCCTGACACATCGCCCCCCCTCACAAAACCCCCCAGGGAGGGGAGGGGGTTCGCCTCTCCGAAATGAATTCAGAAAGGTTGTGGAAGAAAAAAGAGATCACCCTTAGACCACCTGCCGCCCAAAGGGCTGGTGGGAATGACGAGGTCGAGGACGAAGGATATGGACGAGAACGAGAAGGAAGAGGAGGAGGAGGAGGAGGAGGAGGAGGAGGAGGAGGAGGAGGAGGAGGAGGAGGAGGAGAAACAGCAGGAATAGGAGGAGGATAAGGACGAGGTCGACGAGGATGAGGGCGAGGAGGGGCACGAGGACGAGGACGAGTGCCTCGGGTTAGCTTCTTGGGCCTCTTGGGGGGCCGCTCCGGGGGCCTTTTGGGTGCCTCTCGGGTGCCTCTTGGAGGCCTCTTGGGGCCTCTTGGGGTGCTTTGGGGGCTCTCATTGGGGGCCTCGTGGGAGCTCTGGGGGGCCTCTTGGGGCTTTCTTCGAGGCGGTCGTTCAAAAGGGGGGGGGTCCTCGATGTCTGCCCCCCCTTCGGGGGCCACGATCCTCGTGAAGGGTATCGAAAATTGACTCTCCCACGGGCTAAAAAAGGACCCTCTGACACATCGGTCCTGAAAAACCCCAGGGAGGGGAGGGGGAGGGTTCCCCTCCCCGAAGGGAAGAGGGGTTGTGGAAGAAGAAAAAGATTACCCTTAGACCACCTGTCGCCCATTGGGCTGGTGGGATTTGATGAGGACACGTCTCCATTCAACGAGTGGGGCATTTTATGACGACTGGTCCACTTGAAACGGGAGGGGACTTTCCGGTCCCCGTATACATGCGATTTATTTCAGGGGGACCGCATTTCGCAAAAGGGACGTCCGGATCGATGACCATGAGGGGCTCTCGAGGGTTGTCGAGAAGGAAGTTCCAGCATTGAGAGCCGAGAAGGAGGGTACTTTGAGGTGCTTGGGCTGTGGGCTGGACAGGCAGTCGATGTCTTGCATGGGGTGCAATCGTCCCACTGCAGGCCGCCGGGCCCGATGCGATTGCCTCGAGTGGCAGGCATCCCGCTGGCGCGCGGCAGGCCCGATGCGGTTGCCGAAGTGCAAGCATCCTGCTGCGCGGCCGCCCGGCGGCGGTCGTGAACGCGAGCGCGCGAGTGTGTTTCGATCGAAAAAACCTTGCCCCCCCCTCTGGTGGAGGGTTTCTCCGAAGGGCTTAGGCGACCCGTCCTCCTCCTCCTCCTCCTCCTCCTCCTCCTCCTCCTCCTCCTCCTCCTCCTCTTCCTCCTCCTCCATCTCCTCCTCCCCCTCCTCCAGCCCCAGGGCTCGAAAGATTCGAGCAGGCGGGGCCCAGGAGTTCCAATTCACACTGCATCATGGCGCCTCGACCGCGTGGTCGACAGTTGCAGACGAGGTGACCGCCGACCATGTCGGAATTGAGGGTGCTGGGCTGGAACCCACTGCGCGCCACGGATGACCGCCCCTCGGAAATCATACACTGCGCGCGGAACATGGATTTCACGCTCTTGTCTGGCACCCAGAACGTCTGCCGTGAGGCTCATAACGTCCTCCAGCGGAGGATCTGCGGTCGACTGGTTTTGGAGGCGGCAGTTCCACCAGGACTTTACCGACCCCAACGACGGTTTCGGCTGCCGCAAGATCGAGGGCACCTGACAGGAGTACGAAAACGGCATTGTGGGCAACGTGCGCACACGGGAACGAAAACGGCATGGCGAAGGTGAGATGGTGGCTGACCTCTTGACGCAGCAACACATGTACGCCGCCAACACCGTCGGCAACTACGAATCGAATGCCTGTGGGAACGGGCCTGAGGGTCCGAGTAGCCTTATTGACTTTGTATGTCTTCCACAGGGCTGGCCCCCACGGGTCATGAAGTGTCACGCATTACAACGCCTGGGCTCGCAACTTCAGGCGCTTAGAGGTCGGCCTCCGCGAGATCATGTCCCTGTTTATCTTGAGTTGCTTCATCCTCGTGGACCCCATGAGTGCGAACAAGCGGAGCCACAGCACAATTGGGACATGTCTGCGCTCATGGCGGCGGTCAAGCAGGGCGAGCAGCGCATCGACTTCTTGAATGGCGTGGAGGCGTGGCCCGAGGCGCGCTCGGAAAATATCACCATAGATCATGATCAGGATGCTCCGGACCACACCTCCGAGCTGCTGGAGCGCTGCCTGGCCGAGGTTGGTGCTGAGTGCTTCACGACATCACCCCGCTTCCCCGACGATTGCGCCCGCTGGGCGGAGCTGCGCAGGACCCTCCGCGAGAAGCGGATCGAGCTACGAGCCTTTCGAGCTCACGCGCCTGATTTGGACCAGGCGGAACAGGAGTTGGAGGATTTGTCTCGACGTCTTCGACTCACTCGCCAGAAATGCGCGCGCGCTGTTCGTGGGTCCTACGCGCAAAGCATCTTATGAAGCCTGGGCCCAACGGAACTTGTGTGAGGCTATGGGCTGCCGTTTTTTTTTTGGGGGGGGGGGCGTTTTTCTCTTTTTGGTGAAAAACGTGGCGGGCGACGATTTGGGGGGGCACCGATCTCGCCATCAGAATGGCTGGACGTTTGGTCATTGCCTGGAGGTGACGGGGGCATGCACGTGCGACGTATTGATCCAGGTGAGTAGAGGAATATTCGAAACGACCTTGATCTCAGCTAGATCTACGATATTGCCCGATATGACGACCGCCCCGAAAAATTAGCTTACAGTGGCATCGCGCGACTTCGTAAATATGTTCGACGTGACCTAAACGCAGAGTTGTTCCTGAAGGATCGGCCCCTCTCGAGCTCTGGTGGCAACTGCTCCACCCTGAACGGGGGATGCAGCGCCGACGTCCCGGACTGGGGGCCCCGCAGGCACATGAAGAGCCCTAGCAGGTTCTCGAGACTCTTGAAGGTGGCGCGATGAAGATTAGGATTTCGGATCGCACCCCGCTGTGCTGGAGTGTAGGTCAAGATCGTGCTCTGTATAAGTCGGCCCAGCCTGGGCCCAGAGGCAAACGCCTCGTCCAAGTTTTCGTTTTTTTTGGTTCGCTGGCCTATTGCCGAACGGATTTCCCCCGCGTATTACGGTTTTCTACGCCGTCGTCGTCGGGGGAGGGGCTATTCTCGCGTCTCAGGTGGCGGGCCGGAGGCTTCGGAAGGCAGGGTGGAGTTTTGGGGCTAGTTTGAAAGATATGGGTAATGAATTGGAGGGTCGAGTTGGGAGGCTATGGGCCATGCTATGTCAATGCTAGTTCAGCCTCAAAATGTTGCGCTTTGCAAGAATAGGTATCGTGATGCAGTCGTTCTACTACCTAGTGACGAGGGGGGACTAGCGGTCATGGCGGGAGTTGGAGATGTGATGGGCGACCCGTTCATGGTTGCAGCCTTCTCAACGACATTTAGCCGACCTGTGCAGAGATGGACAGCTGCGCTGCGCGAGTTTGACCCTGCGCCATTGCTTCTCAGCGCGGAACGGGACGGCCGGGAGGTCGACCTCAGCCTGTTTAAGTATGCTGGTGACCTCTTCCGCTACACTCCCACAGCCCTCGGGGGCTCCATGGGGGCCTTCCTGGCCAAATTGCAGCCCTCCGATGATTGCCTCGACTCTCTCCTCCACGAGTGTGGGTGCAAGCGGAACGTGGGGAAGCAGGAGTTGGCGTTTTTTTTTTTGGGGGGGGGGGCGCCTCGGCTTGTGAGAAATGGCTTGACGGGCCTGGGCGGGCCCTTCTCTCGGGCGAGCTCAGGGGGGGGGGAGGTATCTTGGGCTTCATTTTTCAATGCCCCAGGCATCCAGTCAGGAGATTGCCCGACGGCATCAAGCAGTTCGATCGGCCTTTTACTCCATGCGGGCTTCTGGTCTCTCAGATTACCGGGGAAATTCGCGCGTTCAATTTTCATGTCATGGGTTTAGAATTCAGCTCTATGTGGCCTGGGGGCTTTTTTTGGTCATTCAGCAGCAGTGTGCCAGGCTCACGCTCGCTCGCGTTGTGATGCGTGGGCGAGCTAGCTGGAAGACCGAGTCAGGAGCGACCCGCACTTTGACGTCAAAAGGAGTTCTACAGCGTTGGCACATTTGTCAGACGCACATCGAGCTCGGTATTCGTCGTCTTAATTGGTGCAAGGTTTGGTCGCGCTCCCCTGGTAGTCATCTCCAGCTACTTTCTTCTCTCTTCGGCTCTGTCCCTTTCGAAAGTGGTATGGCACCTATGGTCGACGGCGTTCTTACCTCGCAGGCCCCCCCCCTGGGCTCGTCGTGTCGTCGAGGACTTGAAGTGGGCTCAGGGGCTCCTTCGCGACCGCGAAGATCCACTATGTTCTATCGCCGCTTGCCCAGGTCTTCTATGGGGCCCAGGGGTCCAGGCGGAGTTTGAGGACATCGATTTCGCTGCTATCCGTTCCAGCGTATTCGGGGCTCGTTTCGCATTTCCAGAGTACACCGAGGGGGCTCCAGAGGCACAGCAAGAGGGCCCTTCCGCGCTCGAGGCTCAGTCTACCTGCAATGTTGAGAGCCGCGGCGAAAAGTTCTGCACCAAAAAGGGGCTCATGGCACATGCGTGTTCCCGACGCGATTTTCGTTCACTATGTCATGTTCTGATTCCATGCAATGCGTGCATCTGTTGTCGAGAAGTCTTCTGGGACAGGGCCTGCGCAGCAAGGCGCTTGGTATTGGCTGTTCAACGGGGACAATGTCGCTTCGGTGGGGGTGGGACTCTTCGACCACTCGTTCCTCCTTCGACGCTGCGATGATCCCCGTGCGAATGTGAAGCCTCTGAATTTGACGATCTTTGCTTTCATTTGCGATCTACCTGGCCCAGTCCCCCCGAGACGGCGTCGCACAGCTAGGGGTGATAGGGGGGGCCAGCCCGCCCAGAGCGATGGGGGGCGTGGTTGCACCGGCAAGCTGTATTCTGGTTGGCTGGAAACGCTGAGCAGGGGGGGGGGCCGCGCGCCGGCGCCAGCAACCAAAGACGGCAAGAAGGAAGGCGCGAATGAAGAGAAGAAGGGCGACCTGTACAAGGCCTTGATCAAGCTGGTCGCCAAGCAGTGCCTCGACGACGCTCGCGAGTTGGCAGCCCCTTGCAGACCTGGGAGATGCTCGAGAACGAGGACACCGCCCCGCGCGTCATGATCAACGCGGGCGCCAAGTACGACGAAGTATCCCAAAGCTTCAAAGAAAAGCCGCATAACGGAGAGATGGTGGACTTCCGAGCTCGCGAACCCCCGCGCGTCCAAGTTTGGGGCGCTTTGCGTCTGTTGCCCGCCAACAACATTGATGTGCTTTTTCGACGGAAGCGACGCCTACAATGAGAGCGAGAAGAGGGTGATCAAGGACTACTTCCAGAAGCACATGAGTTCGAAGTCACCGGCGGCGGTGGCCAAGTACGTCCTGCACTTCCGCCGCCGCAAGTACAAGGGCAAGGAGGGCCAGCCCCCGCCCGAGGGCGGCAAGAAGGGCAAGCTGACGTTCGCCTTCTTGCACGACGAGCCAGGGCGGGAAGCGCGTGGGCTCCTGATCCAGTTCCTCAACTGCTACACGGTCTCGCATGCGACGCAGTTGGTGGGGCCTGCTCCGAGGAGCCCCTCGGAGCGCGAGGCGAGCCGCGTCCTCTCGTTGGTCGAGAAGGGCAACAAGGACATGTAGGGCTCTGGAGCTCGAGCCGACCATCGGGCTCGGCCAGACAGAATGGCCGCCCGAGCGACGGCGAGAAAAAAGGACACGTGAATGTGGGTGCTTTTGCAGGTAGTGAGCGTTTTGCAAGTTTAGTGGCCCGAGGCTTCCCTGACCCTTCTCGGTCTGACCCTCCTCGGCCATCTAGCTTTGATACTTGTTCGAATCCAGATATTCCCCCGATTCCCATGGTAGTGGCTCCTAAACGGGCTCCACGAAGGAAGGCGGGTAACAAATCTGAGCACTGCGGATTCAGCCGCGAGTCGGTCCCATAGGCGGTTCCCTTCGTGCACCTGCGCGGTGTCTGGGGTTCGCCGCCGTTCGGGGGCAGTGCTGGCTTCGCCAGAGAGGGTCCTTCGTCTCCTTAAAGGTTGACCAACTCCAAGAAAATAAGTTCGGTCACGCAGAGTTCGTTGCCAGTCTCATGGTATGAGGTTTTGAGTAACTCATGTGAACTCCCCGCGCATTGCTCATTGCTCATTGCTCCCCCTCCTCCTCCTCCTCCTCCTCCTCCTCCTTTTCCTTTTCCTCCTCCTCCTCCTCCGCCTCCTCCTCCTCGGGTCGCCTGCGGCCCCGCGGGAGACCGTGCACCCCCTGGCATTTTGGGGCTGCCGCGCTCTCCCGGGAAACAAGTTTTTTGCCGGGGCAGCGGCGGCCCCAGCGCCCCCAAAGAGGCGCGGGTGCTGGCTGCCCACTGGGCGGTGCTGCCCGTGGGCCGGGGGGTTGCCCGGTCCAGCGCCCCCCCCCCAACGGGGGCTGACTGGTATCGGGGGCGGCCAGTAGGGGGCGACGGCAAGGGGTGGGCGGGTGGATATCAAGGCGGGGGCCGTGATATCTCCAGATCTCATGCTGCCTGTTTCTTATTTCGATGCGTTCGTGGCCCTCCCATCCCCTGTCCGCGCACGCGCCGCCGGCCATGAATTGCTCCCCCTCTCTTGGACCCCTTCTCTTCGCCGCCCTCGATGGTACAACGTCGTCCGAAACATAGTCCCTTCTTCTCCCTTATCCTCCTACTTCTCCTGTTTCCTCCCTCCCTCCCTCCTTCCCGTCCTCCCTCCCTCCCCTCCCTCCCCTCCCTCCCTCCCTCCCTTCCTCCCTCCCGCCGCCCCCGTGCTCGAGCCGCCGCGGGGCTCGCGCCCCCCGCGCGGCTTTCCGGTGCGCCGTCATCCCAGGAATAGCGCCGCGGGGGGGAAGAGGAGCGGGGGAGGGCGCGGCAGCGAAGGGTGGACCTTGGGATACTGGCGTCTATTTCTTCTGTTGTTTGGAGCCAGGCGATTCCGATGGGTTTCGGGTTCCCTAGAGAACTGGGGCAGAACTGTTCGGGGTTCCAGCGTGCAGGTCTGGTACTCGGTGTCCGTGAGGGCTTCCCCTCTTCGCACTGTCTTAGACCACTTGGTCTACCCATGTGTTGAGAGCTCGAGTTTTTGTTCGCACGCGCGCGTCCTCCCGGCGTGCCGCGACGCGGGCCGCCGGGCAGTGGGGACAGAGGACGAGCCCGGCGTCCCTGGTTGGCCCGCGTGGGCATCCGAGCCTAGAGGGAGAGGGAGGGGGAGGGGCAGGAGGAGGAGGAGGAGGAGGAGGAGGAGAGGAGGAGGAGGAGGAGGAGGAAGAGGAGGAGCAGGACGAGGACGAGGAGGAGGAGGAGGAGGAGGAGGAGGAGGAGGAGGAGGAGAGGAGGGAGGAGGAGGAGGAGGAGGAGGAGGAGGAGGAGGGAGGGAGGAGGAGGGGAGGAGTGGGGAGGGGAGAGGAGGAGGAGGAGGAGGAGGAGGAGGAGGAGGAGGAGGAGGGAGGAGGAGGAGGAGGAGGAGGAGGAGGAGGAGGGAGGAGGAGGAGGAGGAGGAGGAGGAGGAGGAGGAGGATCCCTTCCACACGGCGCCGCGGATCCCTTCCACGATTCCACCCTTCACCTTCCTCCCGCCCCTCCGCCGATTGCCCCGGGCTCTGGGCTGGGCGGCGGCCGCTGGCCGGCGGCTGGTTCGGCATGGAGGTCGACGTGCATCCTGCTGACCCGGCCAGGGATGAGGAGGGAGGGGACGAGGACGACGCGATAAACACGCAGGAAGGGCACGGCGCGCCCCCTGGAGCAGCCCATTTTGGCGGTGCAGTCGGCGCCGCTGCTGCCCTTGGGATTGCTGCTGGCGTGCCTGTTGCGCCTGCCCCCGATCCCGGAGCCGCCTCGAGGACCAGGGTGCGCGCGTGGGCGGCGACCCTGCAGCCAGTGCGCAGGCACGTGGCCCTCTGCTACGTTTGCTGCGAGGGGTTCGAGCACCGAGAGGTGCGGCTGGCCAGCCGTGCCGACCCGGACCGCTACTTCAGGCACCCTGCTTGCATCCCAGGGGGGACCCCAGCAGGCACTGTGGAAGGCCTGGCGGCGCTGCCCGAGGAGGCGCGGGCGCAGGTCCTAGCCTGCGTGGTGGGCGGTGCGGCTGGGGCGGCGGCCGTGGACCCAGCAGCTGGCCCCCGCGAGGTGACGAACACGCAGGAGGACGACGACCACGCGCCAGCTGGCGACCTGGAGCCCCGCCACACCGCTGCAGCCGAGAGGGGCGAGCTCCCTGGGCTCTCCTGGTGGGGCACTTTGGACTTGGCAGGCGCGCTCCGCGAGCCAGTGCCGACTTGGACGGCTGTCCCAGACAACCTCGCGGCAGCCGTGGGCGACTTGCTGGCAGCTTCACTCAAGGCGGTCGCTGCGCAGCCGACTCGGGAAGGCGCTTGGGCGCGATTGCTGCTCTTGCCGCGCCTGCTCTTTGCCATCCCCCCCAGGAGTGGTGACGAGCGGGAGGCCGCGTCTGCCACGAAGGTTCTCTCGCGGGCGACTTCTTCCGGCCTCTGGGCGGCGACGGCGCGCCCTGGCGACGGCGACGGGGGCGGCCGCCGCCCGCCAGACCTGGCGACGCAGGCCCGCCGGGTGCACGAACTGCTGATGCTCGGGGAAGTGTCCCGGGCCGCCGCGGCCGCAGGGGGCCCGGGGAAACTTGCTTCTAGGGCCGGCGCGGGCTCCCAGCTCGCCGCGCTCTTCCCTCCAGCAGGCGGGCCGCGGGCACGCGCGCCGCCGCCGCCGCGGGCAGACAACTGGGAGGAGGCAGCTGCAGAGGGAGTGGCGCGATCCCTCAAAAAGTTCCCGCGGCACTCCGGCCCTGGGCTCACTGGCGCGCGCTTCGAGCACTGGGCGACTCTGCGCGGCCACGCGGAGGGCAAGGCGGCGCTGGTGGAGGTGCTGGGCTGCATCCTGCGCGGCGAGGCGCCCGCGTCGGCTGCCCAAGCGCTGCTGGGCGGCCGCTTGATTCCCCTCCGGAAGCCACAGGGCGGGGTGCGGCCCCTCGCATGCGGGGAGACGCTGCGCCGCATGGCGGCGAAGGCGGCGACGACGCAGCACAAGGAGCTCATCGCCCAGGCGGTGGGTCCGTGCCAGTACGGCGTGGGGCGGCGCAGTGGCGTCGAGCTGACGCACAAGGTGGTGGCTTGCGCTGTGGAAGAAGCGCCCTCGAGGGCGGTGTTGTCGCTAGACGTGGCAAACGCCTTCAACGAGGTGGACCGGGACGTCGTCCTCCGCGAGGTCACGGCCAGGCCCCCGCCCCTCGTGCGCCTCGCGGCCGCGTGGCGCGGAGGGGACACCGCTCACGGCGCGCACCTCTCGGGCGGCGTCGCCGCAGTGACAGCAGAGCGGGGGCTCGACCAGGGGTGCCCCCTCTCGCCGGCCCTCTTCGCCACGGCCACGGCGACCCTTTACGAGGACTTGGCGCACGCGCTGCGGCGAGACACTGGCGCCATCGTGGTGGCGTACCTGGGCGACGTCTACCTCGTGGGCACGCCGGAGGCGCTCGCTGCGGCTGAGGCAGCCGCCCCGGGACTCTACGCTGCGCGCGGGCTCCGCCTCGACGGCGACAAGACTAAGGTGTGGAACCCGCGCGACCTGCAACTGCCTGCGACTTTGGCAGCGGCGGAGACGCCCGAGCTCACGTGCGTGGGCAGCCGCTTGCCCTTCCTCGGCGGAGCCGCGGCCGAGTTTCTCGGCGACGACGACCCAGCGGAGACCAGCCTCGGCGCGACGGCGCCGCCAGAGACAGCGACCCGGCACTTGGCGGCCTACTTGACGGCGCTCCAGACTCTGCGCAAGCGCGGCTTGAGGGCGCAGGGCGAGCTGACTCTCCTCCGCACTTTTGCGAACGGAGCCGCCCTGCACCACGCGCGAGCACACTTGCTCAGCGAGGCTTGGTGCGCCGACTACGACAGACGGGCCCTGGAGCACCTGGGGGGCGTGCTGGGGCAGCCCCTGACCGCAGCGGCGCGCGAGCAGGCTTGCCTGCCCCTGGCAGACGGAGGGCTGGGCATGCACAGCCTCGGAGAGCGCCGCCTGCCTGCCTACGTGGGCTCCTGGCTGGCCTGCCTGGCCGAGGTGCGCCGCGAGCTCGGGCTGCCTAGCCTCGAGGCTTTCGCCGCGGCCTGCCCCCGGACCTGGGCGACGGCGGCGGCGGCGGTGCGCTCGGCGGGCGCTGGGTCCGAGGACTGGCTGGGCGCAGCAGAAGAGCGCGAGGAGAAAGGGCAACAGCGCCTCTCAAGGCTCGCGCAGGAAAGGCGCCGCGCCCACTTGCTCGCCTCCCTGCCGCCAACCGAGCAGGCGAGCCTCCGCTCGGCCAGCGGGAAGGGCGCCGGGAGCTGGCTGAGGGATTTCAACGCCACGGATCAACTTGACTTTTGCGTCTTGACGATCTGGAATCGTACCAGAACGCCATTTTTGGGGCTTCAGCACCGCGAATCAACATAACATTTTCATCTGCGTAATCCGGAACTCTTCCAAAACACCATGTCTGGTACGTTGGTCATGGGAATCCGTTGAACTCTTCCCAATCTTATGGCCGAATGTGCGCGGTGCTAAAGCGAGAGCCACATTTTGAAAAGGAGCCGCCTTCAATCCGTGAAGCTCTCGGATTTTTGTTGCAACGAATGCGCGCTGCGCTAAGGCGAGAACCACATTTTGAAAACGACTCGCCTTCAATCGGCGAAATCCATGCAATGTTTGGAAACGAATGCGCGCGGCGCTAAGGCAAGAGTCACATGTTGAAAACCAAGCGCCCTCAATCCGTGAAGCTGTAGAGATTCTTTGATATTTCAGGGGCCTCCTTCAGACCCGAGGTCCCTGGGTGCCCCACCAGCTGCTGCCGCTCCGCTGGTGTTCAGGCTCAGAGAGTTTCGAGCGCGGGGGTCCGCCCGCGCTCCCAAACATAGTAGCGGAGCCGTGAGCTGCTCCACGGGAGCGGTCCACGGCTTGGCTCTGCTGAGGCAGCGGGGCGACGGCTGCGGGCTGGGCCCGCGGTGGTGACAGACCACGACGAAGACCTGAGGGTGGGCAGCTCCGCCAGGACGGGTCTCGCGATGGCGAGCACAACTACTCAGAACGGCACGTGCCAGATCTGGTCGCTGAAGGACATCCGAAGCCATGAGAGCTTCAATGGCGGCCAGGATGAGTTCGAGAGTTTCTTTTTTCACCTTGGAGGCAGAGGTGGCTGAGATGGGGTGCTAGTCACTCTATGACGCTGCAGTGGGCCACGCGGGTCCGATAGCTGCAGCGGACATCCAGAACGCTGAGACGCTGGAGTTGAGCAGGAACTTGAGCGCGTTCCTGGCGATGGAGATGCGCGGGGAAGCGCAGACGATGACTAAGTTGGCTGGTGCTGGTAATGGGTTCGAGGCTCTGCGGCAGATCTATGCTGACTACCGCCCGAGTGGCGGCACTTCGGAGCACATCCTGCTGACGGCGATCGCGCAGCCAAAGTGGTGGACGAGCGAGGATCACTCGAGGCGAGGCTTCGCGGAAGTGCTGCACGACTGGGGCCATCTCGTCGCGCAGTATGAGTTGGCGAGCCATGGCGCGATCAGCGACAGGCTCAAGTGCGCGACCATCTTGGGGCATGCGCCGCTGCCGATCAGGAAGGTGCTCGACGGAGCCAGCCAGGAGGTCAGAGAGAACTACGCGGTGATGCGGACAAGGATTCGCGAGCACTGCGTGGAGAGGAATGCCAGGGTTTTCGCCCCCGGGCCACCTGGGGCAGGAGGAGGGGGCCAGGCGCCGATGCAGGTGGATGCGGTCGGCCAGGTTGACGCGATCGGGTTCGACAAGCCGCGCTGCAACCTCTGCGAGAAGCTCGGCCACACGGCCGACAAGCGCTGGTTCAAGGGCAAGGGTGGCGCCAAGGGCGACTCCCAGGGTGGCAAGGGCGATGGCGGCAGGGGCGGATCGAAGGGCGGGCGCGGTGGCAACGCGCCGTCGAGTGACAAAGACAAGACATGCCACTACTGCAAGAAGAAAGGCCACATCAAGATCAACTGCATCAAGTTCAAGAACGATCAGGAGGACAGGAAAAAGGGTACTGTCAGCATCGTCGAGAAGGAGGCCGCCGAGGTCAACGTGATGGTCGTGCCCAGCGAAGACGACTCTGACGAGCGCGGCTTCTGCATGGCACTGGAGAGCGACTACGTCGACCACGACTCGGACGAGCACCAGGTGGACATCGTCGACCACGACTCAGACGGGCACCAGGTGGACTACGTCGACCACGAGTCGAACGGGCACCAGGTGGGCTACGACGGCCACGAGAGCGTCGGAGACCAGCTGGAGGACGAGTTCGCGTGCCACGCCTGCGACGACACGATCATCATGGCCATCGGCGACGGGGCCAAGCTCAAGGAGTATGACGTTGACGACTTTCTGATGCTGGATGGTGGCGCTGACGAGCACTGTGCGCGCCGAAGCTTTGCGAGACATAGCGCAGTGGAGCCCGCGTCGACCAAGCTGATCGCCGCCCAGAAGCAGAAGATCTCTCTTGATGGTGAGGCCATGGTTCCCTTCACGATGGGGGGTCGAGTGGTTTGCAAGGCCAACTTCAAGGCCGGCCCCTTCGCTCGGAACCTACTCAGCACTGGCAGAGTTTATGATGCAGGTTTTGACGTGGTCTACTCGCACAATGACGGGTGCTACGTTGGTTTCTCCAAGCCTGACGGGAGGTATGCCAAGACCCCGATGGTGCGGAGAAAGAACACGTTCGGGGTCCCTGCCAGCGTGCACAAGGACCTCGAGGACGCCGAGGATGTGGCCAAGGAAACCAAGCGGTTGCTAGGCCGCTATTCCGACCAGCGGTCGGGCATCGTCGCCGCCAACGAGGACGCGGTGATGAAGGGCGAGGGGGCCGTCCAGGCTGATGAAGCTGCAGCGCCTGTGGCCATGGCAGAGGGTGCTGGGTCGGCTTCGTCGGGGTCTGGAGGTGGCGCCCCCGCTTCAGCCTCACTGGCGGCAGCCAGTCCGCCTGGGGACCAGCCAGGGCCAGGGGCGGCCCCCCGCCCTGTGAGGGACCCTGAGGGAGCAGAGCTCGGGCCAGGTTCTCGGGTCGACCTGTTCCGACAGCGCTTGAAGGAGCTCGGGGCCGCGATCTACGGCACGAAGGAGCCTCTGTGGACGAGGCTCAAGCATGCTGAGCTCAAGCAAAAGCAGGACTTGGACTTCAAGAAGGCGGTCGGGGAGCGTTACCAACAGCAAGCCTTTGCGTGATGGATGGGGACCGCCAAGCCGAGGGGAAGGCGGGAGGGAGGAGAGAGGAAAAAAGGAGCGGAAGAGGAGCGGGAGGGGAGGAGGAGGAGGAGGAGGAGGAGGAGGAGAAGGAGGAGGCGGAGGAGGAGGAGGAGAGGACTGGATTTCCGGGGACCGCGTATTTAGCGAATCAATACATCGCATGCCAGGATATGATGCTGATGATGATGATGCTGATGCTGCTGATGATGATGATGATGATGCTGATGATGATGATGCTGATGCTGATGCTGATGCTGATGATGATGATGATGATGATGATGATGATGATGATGATGATGATGGTGGTGATGATGGTGGTGATGCTGATGCTGGTGATGATGCTGATGCTGATGGGGGTAAGGATGCTGATGCTGATGATGATGCTGATGCTGATGGGGGTAAGGATGCTGATGCTGATGCTGCTGATGATGATGCTGCTGCTGATGATGATGATGATTTGGATGCTGATGATGACGATGATGATGATGCTGATGCTGGTGATGATGCTGATGATGCTGCTGATGATGCTGATAGTGATGCTGATGATGGTGATGATGCTGATGATGATGCTGATGATGATGCTGATGATGATGATGATGGTGATGATGCTGATGTTGTTGTTATTGTTGCTGTTGTTAATGATGCTGGTGGTGCTGATGATGCTGCTGATGCTGCTGCTGATGATGTTGCTGATGATGCTGATGATGAAGGTGATGCTGCTGATGATGATGATGATGATGATGATGATGATGCTGTTGATGTTGTTGATGATGATGATGATGATGATGATGATGATGATGATGATGATGATGATGATGATGATGATGATGATCGTCGTGGTGGTGGCTATGGTCATGGTGGTGGTCGTGATGATGAGGAGGAGGAGGAAACACAGGAGGATGAGGAGATGGAGGAGGAGTCTCTGGAGAGCCTGC
>CAUYUJ010011423.1:0-20000 GCA_963575745.1 Prorocentrum cordatum | reverse complement strand
TCCAACGTCGTGCTTTTCCGCGGAACGTGGACCGTGGACCTCCCCAGGCCCAACTTTTCATACTGGCTGGGCAATTGTTTGACCAGCCCAGGGCCTGGGAAGGGCTCGCAGAGGCCGAAGAAGGTCAAAACCATCCGTGGTGGTGACCTTGGTCACGACGCGAGCAGGTCTGATTGGCCGGCCTCCTCCGACACGACTGGATGGCCACGGCGCAGCCTAATGCCGTCGTTGATCTTGTCGTCGATGTTCTGGCTGAGCCGGAACGCGACGTACGAGGCAGTCGCCCGGAGCTCGCTGTTGTCGGCCACCCACACCTCCTGATCGAGGCAGTGGATCCTCCTCCTCCTTCTCCTCCTCCTCCTTTCAGTAGGGCTGGGGGGTCAGGTCTGCAGAACACGCCAAACGAACGTCAAGGGGCGCAACCAATCTGTTCGGTTAAGATGAAATTGGTGCACCAGACCCAGCGTCAAGCCATAACCTTGGACATAGGCGAACGGTTGGACTTTGCACATCTTCGTCGGCTTAACCCGCGAGGCGTTTGACCACCTTGACGTTCCTTTTGGTGTGGTCTCGAAGAGGAACGTGCTCTCTAACCCTCGGCCCTGCTCAATTCCTCCTCTTTGCTGCTCCTGTTCCCTCTTCCTCCTCCCTCCTCCTCCTCCTCCAACTCCTCCTCCTCCTCCTCCTCCTCCTCCTCCTCCTCCTCCTCCTCCTCCTCCTCCTCCTCCTCCTCTTTCTCTTCATTATGCTCCTCCTCCTCCGCTTCTATTGGCTAGGCCTCCTCACGTTTCTGCCCCTCGTTACCCCTATCTCCCTCCTTCTCGCCTCCTCCCAGAAAGCCGTGAGGGCCCTGTATGCGTGTAAATATATAACCGCACACACACACACACACAGACACACACAGACACCTGTGGTCCATTCAAGCGCCTGTGTTGCTCATTCGCTGTTTCTCATTATTGAAACTGTCTGTATCCCTCATCTCTCCCTCTCTCTCTCTCTCTCTCTCTCTCTCTCCTTCTCTTCCTCTCTGTCACCCTCTGTCCCTGTATCACTCATTCTCGATCTCCCTACTTTTTCTGTGTCTCTCTCTGTATCTTTCTGTATACAGAGAGAGAGAGACATACACATCTATGATATCTGTGTATGTGTGTATGGTACCCCCCCCCCCCGCGGGGACCCCACCCTCACAAATGCCAGCTCGAGGGCTTGAAATGAAAGAGTTAATCAAAATGTTGATATGCATGCCGATGCAGTGTTGTTGCGCGAGGGCGTCTGGTATGGAACACAATAAGAAAAACGCTACAGCCAAAAACAATGGGAAAACATTCAGATCATAAACAGTACAGCAGCTCTACAATCAAAAACAATGACAAAATTCGGCATACGAGAACCACATATATACACATATCAATAATAAGATGAGAAACATTACAATAACAAACAGCAACAACACCTTACACTTAAAATATATACGACAACCCACGATTATGAACAATGAGGAAAAGTCTTGTGATCACGATCCCTGCGATGCAAGACCTTAGAAAACGATGTGTCTGAAGAAAAAAACCGAACTGGAAATCTTTGTCAGACCCCAAAGAACGATTAAAACCAAAGGTTTTGGAATTCGCGCTCCCTACCCCGTCTCTCTCCCCCCTCCCTCTGGCTCCCACTCCTCTCTCAGAATGGTGCGCCAGATGCCGAAAACCTTGGTTTTGAGGCATACCAGAAGAAGTATTACCTACTGTTTGATGTATAGTTAGATCCTCTAGGACCTTCAAAAGGATCGTACTCTTAATGGCGTAAGAGCATTATCTTGTTGCTTTAGAACTTAAGATGTTATATCGTTGCTATTCCCGAGTGTTAAAATTGGTTTCAGTTGTACATTTATCGTATTGATTCCAAGTGCAGGATAGTATGATTGCTGTTGCGTGTAAGGGTTACTTTTTCGTTCTAAGTAGAAAGAGTAGGTGCTGCATTTCGATGTGAGGATTTTAAAGGAGCGTGAATGTTGAATGTGCGTTGGTGTTCGCTCTAGGGGTCTCAAAAAAATAGCATGTGTTGTGTTATGCTGCTGCTGTTGTTCGGACCCTCACAGTGATCGTTGTGCCAAGAAGGTAGATGGTTGATCCAAAGTGTGGGTTCTCTTACATATTTAGGTTCGGGAATTGCTTGAAGCTTTGGAGTATGGAGACCCCCTATTCATGTCAATGGGTTACTTCTGTTTCTGATTGTAACGATGTCATGTTGTTTGTTGGCTGGCAGGTTTTAATATTGGGTTCAATATCACTCTCTGTTTTTCATGTGCACCTATCCTTATCATCCAAACAGCGTTTGCACTCAAGTGTCCCCCTCTGTTGATTAAGAACTGGCCCTTGTTGCCGCACTGGCCGGCTTGTCGTGGCCGGTCGTTGCCTCGTCGCCGCCTCGTCGCTGCTCGTCGCTGCCAGAAGCATGCGCAAGGCGTCTGACCCACAAACCTTGCACGGTGGCGTCATGTGCCGAAGGACACCATACAACTAGATGAAGCGAGAGAGAGAGAGAGACATAGATGTGCACATATATATATATATATCACCTGTATACAGAGAGGCAAAACAAGGGCCCATGCGGGAAGGAAGGGTGCACGTGAGTGATCAAGCAGTGCTTGCGCGGCACTGCAAATTGTGTAGTGATGGCTGGCCAGCTCCTCCTCCGAAGCCTGAGGGCACGGCTCAGCAGCTGCACGAATCACATTAGGAATGTGGCGTGTGCGCACAACTCTCTCTCTCTCTCTCTCTCTCTGCGGCCTCTGGGGAGGGATCGTTGAGCCCCAGACGAGAGGCGAGACGCTCAGGAGGCTGAATATCCATATACCTGTAAACAGATATATGTAGATTTAGATCCGGCATGTCCTCCTACAGGCGGATCTGGGAGGAACACTTGAAAAGAGTCCACACACATTCCCAAATAGTCACACAAAAAAAGAAAAGCAAATCGTTCCCAGGCTAGTGTTTTGACTCTGCTTCAACAGTCCCCCTGTAGAGGGACATGCCCGACTTAGAATGTAGGTACGAACACATTGCGGGACGGGAAAATGACCACAGCCACTGCTTCCTGTTTGCGCCGCCCTCCAGCCGGCCGAAAAAGAAGCAGTAGTTGTGGTCATTTCCCTGGTGCCGAACTCAACGAAAATGACCGCAACCACTGCGTTGTTTCTGCGGGCTGGAAGGCGGCAACAAAAGAAAAGCAGTGGCTGTGGTCGTTTTCACGCCCCGTATCCTCATCGTCCGACTCCTCGTCTGGAACTCCCCCCGACCTGCGGGCCGCAGCCCCTGACCCAGACCGAAGGGGGAGCAAGACCCTGCTGGCCGCGCCAGGCCGCCTTCGTGCTGCCAGGCCACGGCGCAGCGCACACCGGAGGAGGAGGAGGAGGAGGAGGAGGAGGAGGAGGAGGAGGAGAAGGAGAAGGAGGAGGAGGAGGAGGAGGAGGAGACAGGGCAACCGCCGGCAGCTGGCCCCCTCCCCCCGCATCAACAGCTGAAAAGGAGGCGGCCCGGCGAGGCGCCTCCTCGGCGGCCTGCCGTCTGGCCTGATCGGCCAGCCGCGCGGCCTCCGCCTTCGCGAGGCTCTCCGCCTCCTGGCCGCGGCGTGGCGGCGCACGTCGGCTCCGTTGCTGTAGACGTCGTCGCCAATCTCCTCCTCCTCCTCCTCCTCCTCCTCCTCCTCCTCCTCCTTCTCCTCATCCTCCCCATCATCATGATCGTCGGCATCAGCATCAGCATCAGCATCAGCATCAGCATCAGCATCATCATCATCATCAGCAGCAGCAGCAGCATCATCATCGTCATCATCATCATCATCATCATCATCATCATCATCACCATCATCATCCTCAGCAGCATCATCGTCATCATCAGCAGCAGCACCCTGCTCCACCCTGAGACGGCAGTCCATGTACATACTAGCACGCCGCCTCGCGACGCTCTCACACGCCTCCAGCAAGCGCCCCAACAGCTGCAGCGGCAACAAGCTCCTCAACGAGTGTCGACATCCGCGCTGCTCGCCACCTGTGGGGCGCTGGCTGCGGCCGCTGCCGCCTCCGCAGCACGCTGCACGCTTCCGTGTGCAGCATCGTCGCCTCCGCTGCCGCCCCCCTGACATCTAGCCGCCACTCGTGGGGCACAAGGATCCCTTTTCCAGTGGCGGTGGTGCATCGCCGTGGTCTGGCGACACTGGCCATCGAGCCGCACGCCCATCGCCTCGGCGGTCCCGCGATCCACGGAGATGTCATGCATGACGAGCCCCAGATGTTTGAAGGCGTCGGTCGCGTCGCCGAGGGCGCTCTACACGCGCGCGGGGTCTACGGAGAGCAGGCCCACGTTGTCGACGTAGACGAAGTGCCAGGCCGACTACGGGGAGATCATGATCGGTCGCCCTCGGCCGGTGGCAGCGCAGCTTGTCGCGACCGCGGGCACGTTCTCGACCACCCGCAAGCTGGCGACTTGAGCGTTGCACAGGGACCAGGTCCAGCCCGCGGCGGGAGCCATCGCGCAGAGCAAGACGTAGCGCGCGCACGGGGACACCGTCGACGTCGCGGCCGGCGATCCAAAACTGCTTCGCCAGCCCACCAGGGCAGCAGAAGTAGTTAGACAGGTGGTTCCCGAACCTCATCCGATGGATGCAGTCCTTGACGTCGGCCTTGCCCAAAAACATGGGCGGCGAGGCGACGTCGGGGTCATCCTCGCACTCGACGCGACCAACACCCTCGGTCGAAAGTTGCCCGGGGCCTGGAGGGCGCACGGAGCGCTGGCGGGCGTGGCGGCAGTCCAGCACCACCCCCATGGAGAGCCGCTCCTTCTTCCACGAGGAGGAAAAAACAAAAACAAGCAAAAGAATGACGCACTCCTTGGAGCGACGCGCGAAGCCGACGAGCCCCTCTCGCTGCAAATCCCTAACGAACATGGAATGGCGGCGGCGGCGGCTGTTGGCAAGGAGCGGGTCGGTGTGTACCTCAATCTCGACGTAGGTCTCACGATCAAGCCGGACCGTCAACGGCCCCGATCATCGGCTCTTCTGCCTCCACCAAATACTCGCGGGCGCGACCGACGACAGGGGCGCCCGCGGCGGGAACCGCAGAGACATCGTCTGGAAGAGAGGCCGCGCCACGTTGGCAGGGCGCCAGGGCAGCGCATGCCGTCTCAGCGTCGTAGACACCACGGCCTCGAAGTAGCCCAGAGTAGGCCTCCTTGTGGGTAAGATCAAGAGGCGGCCCGCCGTGGAGTTGGACCCCCTGGGCGATTCGCACCAGTACCTCCTGCTCAAGTTGAAGACGGCAACGGTGCACGCCGACCTGAGGGCGGCGCCCGAGCGCTATGTTTTACGCCCCACAACCAATTAAGAGACCACACACACTCTCGCCAACCCTGGGGAAACCGACGCCGGGCACGACCAGGAAGATGGATCCGAAGTATCGTCGGGCAGCGGGAACAATTCAGCGGATCCGCGCGCCGGCCCCGCGAGATAGGTGACGGCGGGAGGGCCGGCCCCACCGTCCAGGGACGCCGCGGTCACGTGGCCTGCGGCCCGTCGGGGACCTTGCCCCCCTTGGCGGGCCCCTCGGGCCACTCGGGCCGCCCCTTCGGGCCGCCTGATCCAGCGGCAGCGCCAGCGACTGGCAGACCGGAAGGAGCGAGTACGTCAGCCGCAGCAGGTAGGTTCCTGACGCGCGACCGCATGGACTCGACCTCGGCCTCGCCCTTGCCCATCCTGGCCACGCAGTGCTTCAGCGCGGGCGCGGCGATGTCCACCGCGGCCCTCGCGTCTGAGCACAGGCGAGCGTTCACACACTGAGGCCGAGATGGGCCACCCCAGTGGGCGCCCACGATGCCCGGGATCTGGCTCGCGATGATCTCGAAGGGGGCCAGCGACAGCACATCGACCTGATCATAGGCGCCGCTGACGAGGATCGCCTCGCACAGCACGGACTGCTCGCGACGCGCCCTGCCCCCTCGGCCGATGTTCTCTGAACGAGCCCAGTTGTCGAGCCAAAGCCAGACGCTGCCACCTTGCCGGTCGGAGTGGCGCAATGTGCACTTCAAGCTGGGCGGGCCCCTCAATCGGGCGATCTGAATACATAAGTCGTCGGGTGGCTCTCGCGCACCACGCTCCGCCACGGCGTGGATCGAGCGGCCATCGCGTCGATGTCCGCCCACTAGCTCCGCGCGTCCCTGGACCAGCCGCGGCGGCATCAGCGGCGGCAGGCTGCGGGTCGGTGCCTCCACCGGCTTTCTCCCGCTTCGTCGTCGGCGCGATGCCGAGACGCGCAACAAGGCCGTCGGGACCAGCTCGACTCACCAGCTCGAACGCCGCCCATCTCAGCGCCGCGCAGTCACCGACCTCCATCTCAGGCACCAGCTGCACGGGCAGATACGCGCCGTTGATCAAGGCGCCGCCGCGGTAGCCGCGGCGATGGCGACGGCGGTCGCCCTCCGTCTCGAAGTGGGTCGGATTTGATGGCGCCTCACTGTCGGCGTCCACCACGCGCGACTCCCCGACGTCCGCTCTGGTCTCGGCGACCTGCCCGTCTCCACAACGTCATGATCTGGCGACGACCGAAGGGCCTGGCCGCCGCGCAGCCGACACACCGTCCACCAGTCGGGCTCCCCGTCGACTGACAACCAACCTCCCAGCGAGTATACCCCAGACAATCTCACGCGACAAAGCCATCTCGCCACTCTCCCGCGACGGCAGCCCGGGCCAGCGGCAGGCGACACGGGCAGCTGGCTCCCCAACAGCCACGCGGCCTCCGCTGAGAAGGACACGAGGGCCACGGCCTTGACATCGACCTGCCCGCGCACAACAGGGTAGATCATGGCCGTCTCCACGGGGGCGAGCGCGCCGAGGAACCCCACCTCCTCGTCGACCGACCCCCCACCGCCCCACGGTGCCCCGGCTGGGACCGCAAGGGGTGAGGTCGGAGGCGGCGCGGCCTCCTCAGCTGCAGGCCCGACGGGCGGCGGCAACGGCGGCCCCGCGGGCACGACTGCACTGGCAGCCACAGGTGACGTCCCGCCCGCGGAGCGCGGCCGCAGCATCTCTCGATGAACGAGAAATTGAGATCAGGTCCAGCCGCGCGCACTGTCTCCGCGCCGGCCGGCCAACCCAAGAACGAGGGGGCGACCACTGAGATCCAGGCGATCAGAAAAACCTGGGTGAGCGTGATGGCCATCGAGAGACGCGTCTGCGTTGTTGCTTGAGCCCCAGCGGTCGCGGAGGAGCACCACCATGAGCTAAGCCTGCGAACGACACCCAGAAAAAACATTTTCACATCATTCCCGCGCACGCACTAACAAAGCCGATGGGAAAGCAATGATTTGCCGATCGCTGTTTCGGGTAACAGTTTACGTAGAGCCCTCTCGGGCCATCTTGGATGCCTCGTGGGCCGCGTCGGAGCGATGATGGGCGTGCTCAGGCAGTTTGGGAGCACTGTGGGCCTCCATGACCACCCTTGTGGCCTGTCTAAGCTCAGCTGGGGAACCACATGGAGCCCGTTTGGGCGATTATGTGCGCCTCGTGGGCCGTCTTGGTTGGTGCCCCGTTTGGGGTACCGTGATACGCCGGAGGCTGCCTGAGTCCGCATCGGAGCAATTATGGGCGTGCTGGGACCGTTTTGGAGCCCAGTGGGCGTCGTGTAAGGCCCTTGTAACGTGTCCGAACTCATTCGGGGGGCTGCCAGGAGCCCTCTGGGGCGATTTTGGATGCCTCTTGGGCCGTCTTCACGTCCTCTTCGGGTGATTGGGGGCCCTCTTGGGCTGGTCTCGTGCCCCTTCCAGGCGTCGGGTATCGGAACAGGCGAGCACACGAAAGCCCTTGAAAAACCATAGAGAAATCAATGATTTTCGCCCCAGGGATCAGCTTGAAACCCCCATTGGGGCGTTGGAGGGCCGTTTCGGAGCTCAGCGTGCTGGGAACGCTGTGGCGTTTTCTGGTCCCCTTGAGGGCCTCCTTTGGTACCCTCTGGGCCCCCTGAAGGCCCTGTTGGAGCGAGGAGGCCCGCTAGGCCCCCCATGCGCGCCCGAGCAACCGATTTCCACCCCCCCCGGGGCCTACTCAGATCTATGTGTATATAGATATATATATATATATATATACATACATACATACATACATGCATGCATGCATGCATGCATGCATGCATGCATACATACATACATACATACATATGTACAGATGCATTCACACACACATCTGCACATATGAATATCTATCTATATATATATATATATACATGCATACATACATACAAACATACATACATACATACATACATACATACCTGCATGCATCCATACATAGGCATGCATACATGCATAAAGGCATACATACGAATACCTATAAATACCCATATCTGTATACATATAGATACGCATAGCCATATGCATGTACACGTGCACCTACACATACCTACACGTATACATATACATAAAAGTACAACTACAAATATGAATACACATGCACTTGCATATACATACACATGTACACGTATACATAAGCATAAACAAATACGTCTACATATATGTGTGTATGCATACGTGTAGGTAGACATATGCAACCATGTGTGTAAATTATCTGGGAATAAACGCGTATGCCTACACAGATACATGCACATAAGGCGCATGCGTATACATAGAAATACACATACCAGCATAGGTATACACACATGTTTACATACACCTAAACATTTACATCGACATATATGTACGCATGTACATATACGCAAACATAAACATACACATATACGCATATACATTAACATACACATGTACACGTGTGTAAATATACATATACGTATGCATATACATTCGTACATGCATGCAGCTATGCATGCATACATACATGCATAGACACATACGGGCACGCATGTATGCGTACACGCACACGTACATGCAATCATACATACACACATGCTTGCACATACACATACATACACACATACATGCATACGGACTTACATACATACAAATATACACGTGTGTATGTACATATCTACACATAAATACATACATATATATATATATATATACATCTATGTGCATAGATATAGGTACGTATACACCTGTACCCGTATATACATAAACAAAAGTACGCACGATTCACACACACACACACACACACACACGCGCGCGCAGACACATACACCTATACATATATACAACCAAACATACACATCTGTATATATTCTCACACGATTGGACATAAAATCAGGTATACAAATACACATTGATACATAAACACATGCATGCATACATAGATGTGTAGAAGTGTATACGTGTGCATATATATATATATATATATATATATATATATATATATATATATATGTATACATATATATATACACACCTATGTACATCTAGATGCCTTACACATTTACATATATATACATGCATGCATACGTAGATTCGCCACTGCCTTCAGCACGGAGTGGGGTGCTCCAAGGCTCAGACAGCCCTGAGAAATAGAGTTGCCGAGGTTTCAGGGCCCAGGACGCCGATTTCAGAAGAGCTTCCAGAGACTCCTGGGGATTGCCGGGACTACCCAGGATCCCCCGGGGTAGCACAGCTGGCCGAAGAGGGCCCCAAGACGGCTCAAGGGGGCCCCACATCGCCGCACGACTGGTCCAAGACGCCCAAGATGGTCTGCAGTCGGCCGAGAGAGCGCCCAAGACATCCCAAGAGGCCCCTGGGAGCCGTCCCAAGAGGGCTCCAGGAGGCCAACATCACTGTTGTCCCCAAGGCGTTTCAATGTTTTCGGGCCCTCGACTCTTCGAGCCTCCAACGCTCCATGACGGCCCAAGAGGCCCCCCCGACCGCCCCAAGACGGCCCAAGAGGCCCCCAAGAGGGCCCCCCAGACGGCGCAAGAGGGCTCCAAGACGGCCCAAGAGGCGCCCAGGACGTCGCAAGAGGGCCCAAAGCCAACCCGAAGATGGGCCTCAGAGGGGGACTCCGCCCTAGGAAGCCCCCAGGAGGCCCCCAAGAGGCAACAAGAGGCCCCCAAGAGGCCCGAAGAGACCTGCAAGAGGCCCCCCAAGAGGCCCCTAAAACGGTTCCCAAGAGGCCTCCAAAGGGCCCCCGTGAGGCCTCCCGCGACATCCCAGCGACCATCCCTGGAGCGTCGGGAAGCCGAAAAGGCGAGAACCCCACAACCCTTCCAAAACCATGGAACAATTCATGAGTTTTGCCTCTTGGGGCCCTCGTGGGGGGCTCTTGGAGGCCTCTCGAGGCGTCTTGGAGGCCTCTTGGTCCGTCTGGAAGCCAACGTGGGCGTCTTGGAACAGAATTTCGGCGATTCTCTGCCCTCTTGGAGCGTTTTGGGGCCTCTTGGGACCCTCGTGTCCCCTTTTGGGAGCTGCATTGGTTCGTCTGGGGGCGTCCCCAAAGGCCTCAGCACTCCACGTGCAGTCGGGGTCCCTGGGCGGGGGCCCTCGAATCCGTCGCCAGCGCAACACGAGGAAAGGAAGCGTCTTTGGCCCTCTTGGGAGCCTTTGTAAAGCCGTTCGGGTCCGCTTCTGGGACTTTGGGGGGTCCTGGGTGCGCCTCGGGGCTCGTTGGGGGCCTGCTAGCCGTCTTGAGGGCCGCCTTGGGTCCTGGAGCTCTCTTGGGCTGTCTTGGGCGCAATCTGGGGCCGTCGTGGGGCCTCTCGGGCCGTCTTGGGGGCCCCTTGGGGGCCTCTTGGGGCGTCTTGAGGCGGTCTTTGGGGCTTCTTGGGCCGCCGTGGAGCGTCCGCAAGCCGAAAGGTCGCGCATGGTAAAAAGGTGCGCGTGCCTGATGGGATTGGCCGATTCGGGCCTCTGGGGCTCTGTTGGGAAGCCTCTGGGGGCTCTCCTGGGCAATATTTGGGGCCTCTGGGGCCGTCTTGGGGTCATCTTGGGCGTCTGGAAGTTCTCTGGGGTCGTTTTCCCGGGCTGGAGCGTGTTTGGAAGCAGTCTGGGAGCGGTCTGGGGCCCCCCGGGGGCCCTTCGTGGAGGGTGTATAATACATATGTGTATATATAGATATACAGACACAAACATGTGTGTGTGCGCATTTAATTACATGTAGGGGTACCATGCATGCATGTATGCATGAATATATGCATGCAAATAGACAGACCTGCATACATGCATGCATGAATGCATACATACACACGTACATACATACATATATACATACATGCATGCATACATACATACATACCATACCATACCATACCATACCATACCATACCATACCATACCATACCATACCATACCATACCATACCATACCATACCATACCATACCATACATACCATACATACATACATACATACATACATACATACATACATACATACATACAATACTTACATACTTACTCACATACATACATATCGACATACAGAAATACATACATACATACCATACTATACCATACATACCATACCATACCATACCATACCATACCATACATGCATACATACAGACATACATACATAACAGACGGACAGACAGACAGACAGACAGACAGGCAGACAGACAGACAGACATGCACGCCTACATTCCGACCTACCGACCAGCCTACCTAGCTACCTACGTACCGACCGACCTACCTACTTACCGAATACAAACATACAGACAGACAGACAGGCAGGCAGACAGACAGAAAGACAGACAGACAGAAACACACACACTCACAGACGTACACGTACATGCATGCATTCATGCATACGTTCATGCATGCATGCATACATACATACAGACAGACAGACAGACAGACATAAATTCATGCATGCATGCATACATGCATACCTGCATCGACATACATAGACTGGCATATCTACATCCATACATGCATACATACATACATACGTACAGATAGACATAGATACATACAAACATACATAGACACACCTACATACGTACATGTATGCAGACATACCTGCATAGATGCATGTCTACATGCATAATTGCAGGCATAATTGCAGGCAGACAGACTGTCATGCATACATCCACATACATACGTGCATACGCACATGCGTACATGCATGCATGCATATACATACACACACATACATACACACATGCATACATTCGTACACATATGCATACAGACATGTATGCATGCATACATACAGACTTGCAGACATGCATGCATATCTGCATATATAAACATGTGCGCGCACGCATACGTGCATGCATACATGCCTACCTACCAAGCTACATCCAGACATACGTTTATGCATAAATCCATACACATCTACATACACATATACATATATATACACATAGATGCGTAAGCATATACATATACGTTCATATATACATATATATATATACCTACACATTACGTACGCAGATACATTTATTTTTTTTTACTTCTATGTGTATACTCGGTCGGCGACGACGAGGACGAAGACGGCGACGCCGACGACGACGACGACCACGAAGACGACGACGACGACGCCGACGACGACGACGGCGGCGGTGGCGGCGGTGGCGGCGGCGGCGGCGACGGCGACGGCGACGGCGACGGCGGCGGCGACGGCGACGGCGACGGCAGCGGTGGCGGCGGCAGCGGCGACGACGACGACGACAAGTCTGCCCTGACCAGACCGCGCGCGTGCGCGCCCACGCAGCCGTCGCCTCGAGGGCCGCCGCCTCAAGCTCGAGGAGCTTAGCCTCCGGTGGGTCTGAACTGAAGCTCGTTATCCTGCTCGTCTCCCTGCTGCTGCTCCTCGTCGAGGGGAAGTTGGGGATGGCCGAGGTGTTCCAGGCGTTAGTCCTCTTTGGACCTCCAAGGTCCTCTGGAGGCATCTGGTGGCCTTAGGTTAACGGGCGAAGAACGGTATAAAATAAACTTTTTCGCACACGGGGACACCTGCCCCAGATCGGCTGGAAAGTTTATACCCTTACGGTGGCACCGTAGGGGTACAAACTTTCCAGTCGCCCAGGGGCAGGTATCCCCGACGGCGGAAAGTTTATTTTATACCGTTCTTCGCTCGCTGAATATGGTGGCCTTCTGGAACTGCCAGGACCCGCAGGATCCAGGGACCTTCGGTTCTCTCCATGGGGGAGCCGCGCTGCCGGGCCCCCCCCGGCGCCACGCACGGGAGGCCCCCCGGCCCGCGGCGGCCCTCGGGCGTTGCCAGGGACGTGCAAGCACCTCCTCCTCCCTCCTCCTCCTCCTCGTCCTCCTCCTCCTCCTCCTCCTCCTCCTCCTCCTCGTCCTCCTCCTCCTCCTCCTTCCTCCTCCCTCCTCCTCCCTCCTCGCTCCTCCCTCCTCCCTCCTCCTCCCTCCTCCCTCCTCGCTCCTCCCTCCTCGCTCCTCCCTCCTCGCTCCTCCTCCTCCTCCTCCCTCCTCCTCCTCCTCCTCCTCCTCCTCCTCTTCCTCCTCCTCCTCCTTCTCTTCTTCCTCCTCCTACTCCTCCTCCTCCTCCTCTTCCTCCTTCTCCTCCTCCTCCACTCCTTTTCCTAATGAATAACTTCTCCCTGTCGTACCCCGAAATCAGATTTTAGAGCGGGGCGGGCGTTTCGCCAGAGACTTCCTTACCATCTATGACTCTGAAGCTTAAAAGTCGACAAACGCTTCACAGATGGAGGGCGGGTCGTTTTCAAAATGTGGCTCTCACCTTAGCGCCGCACACATTCGAAATAACCATTTGCAAGAGCTTCACGGATTGAGGGAGGGTGGTTTTCAAAATGTGGCTCATGCCTTAGCGCCGCGCGCATTCGTTTCAAAAAATTGCAAGGGTGTCACAAATGGAGGGCGGATCGGTTTCAAAATGTGGCTTTCGCCATAGCGCCGCGCAAACTCGGTCGAAAAAATGCAAGAGCTTCACAGATGGAGGGTGGGTCGTTTTCAAAATGTGGCTCATGCCTAAGCGCCGCGCACATTTGCTCTCTAAATTCAAAAATTCCACGGGTTCCCATGATCAACGTACCAGAAAAAGTGTTTTGGCAGGATTCAGGAGTATGAGGGTGCCGCAGTTGTGTTGCTTCGCGGTGTTGCAGTCCCAAGAATGGTTTTCTGGCACGATTCAAGACGCAACAGTCAGGTTGATCCGTGGTGTTGGAATCCCGAGAACAATGTTGTGGCATGCTTCAGGATCTTCAAACGGTTGCCTTCCAACCAGGCAGTTCCATCAGTGGAAAGTAACCGTTTTAGGGGCCTGTGGAGAGGGAGCTTGGAGGGAGGGATTATTCCAACATCGTTAATGACTCTTGGGCTTACACTAGTCCTCCTCATCCTTCCTCCTTATCCTCCTCATCCTCTTCGTCGTGAACATGAGAATGATCATCATCATGACTATGATCATCATGATCACCACCACCAACACATTCATCATCATCATCATCATCATCATCATCATCATCATCATCATCATCATCATCATCAGAATCAGCATCAGCATCAGCATCAGCATCAGCATCATCATCATCATCATCATCATCATCATCATCGTCGTCGTCGTCATCATCATCAACAAAAAACATTATCGCCATCATCATCGTCATCATCACCATCAACATCCTCACCATCATCATCATCATCAGCATCATCAGCATCATCAAAGCATCATTGTCGTCGTCGGCGTCCTCACCTTCATCCTCATCATAATTATCCTTCTCCTCCTCATCATCATCATCATGACCATCAACATCCACATAATCATCAACATCATGACCAACACCATCACCATCACCACCGTCATCAACAACGCCAACATCAACATCAACATCGATATGACCATCTTTTGATCGCAATCGTCAGAATCCGCATCCTCAACAGCATGAGCATCAGCATCAGCATCAGCATCATAATCATCATCAGCAGCAGAATCAGCATCAGCATCAGCATCATCATCACCATCATCATTACCATCATCAGCATCATCATCATCAGCATCATCAGTATCATTATTACCTTCAGCATCATCAGCAGCAGCATCAGCATCAGCATCATGATCAGCATCATCATCCTCACCATAATCATAATCAGCATCATCATCATCGTCATCATCACCATCATCATCACCATCATCATCATTATCATCATCATCGTCATTAACATCATCGTCATCGTCATCGTCATCGTCATCTTCGTCGTCGTCGATGACATTGTCGTCGTCACCACCAACCTCATGCATTGGATTCACGTTTTGCATACAGCCGGCTCCAGGGGGCTCCGCAGAGATACGAGGAGGAGGAGGAGCAGGAGAAGGAGGAGGAGGAGCAAGAGGAGGAGGCGAGGAGGAGGAGGAGGACAACGACTACTGACGACGACGAAGACGACGACGACACCGACGGCGGCAGCGGCGGCAGCGGCGGCCGCGACGACGACGACGACGACGACGACGACGACGACGGCACCCCCGAGCGAGGAGGAGGACGATGCTGGCGGCGGCGGCGATACCTTAGTGCGTCGAAAGAGGGGGACCCGCAAGGGTGGTTCGCAGTATACTGCCCCGAGCCGTGTGGGCGCGGACGAGGAGGGTTTTTGGGCCAGGGGGCCTGCCCGAAGGAGAAGCGGGGGCCACAAGTTCTGGGAGATCCAATGGCCCTGGGCGTTGGTTTCTGACGCCGCGTGGATCGTTCCACTTTGCACGATCGCGGCCCTCACACAGGGCAGATCGCTCGGCACCGGCCGACTCTGGGCCACTGGCGGCGTTGACCTTGAAGGCCCACGCCGGGGTCGCCGACGCGTCAACGCGGCGCGCTAACCTGCCGTAGCCAACCCCGCCCCAAACATGCGACGTCCTGTTTTTTTTCAGGACGGCGTCCCTGGAAGTCCCGACCCTTTCCCCGGGACCGGTTGTTCGTCCTGAGTCGGTTTCTGACGGTCCCGAGGCCCGGCGAGGCCCCGCCAAGGCCGAAAAGAGCTAAAAACCTCCTGCCCTGATTTTTTACGACGCGATCATGTCTAGGTCCTGGCCACTGCGCTTCGTTTCGTCCGCGTCCTGAAGGGGGCGCGCCCCCGCGGACCCCTTGGTGCGCGGGCCGCACCAGGATGCCAGCGGCGCACGCGCCCCAGAGAATCCAGGCCACAGCCCGCGCTGCCGCAGCCCGTGCTGCCACTGCACCACAGCCCACTGCCCGTCGCTCTCACAAACGTCGATCCTAACATTAGGTCGGGCATGTCCTCTTACGGGCATTTTGGAGGACAAATAAATAAAAAAAGTATTCCAAAACGGTCAAGAATAGTCGAAACTTCGTCTCCAGACTATTTTCTGATTATTTTTGAATGTTCCTCCTGTAGAGGGACGTGCCCGACTTAATCAGAACACTGAAGTTCAACCCTCAGCACCACCACCACCACCACCAACAGCCAAAGCCAAAAACCAAAACCGAAAACCGCAAACCAGCCGCACCGACTGCGAAACCGAAAACCGACCGCGAAACCGACAGGCCGCGGGCAGCCCAGGAGGGCGCCGCAACGCGGCAACGCCACGAGGAACGCCCGAAACGAACCGACCGATCGTCACCGACGGCGACGCAGCCGAACCGACCGAACCGTGGACACACTCGGTAAGTGATCTTCGTCGTCTGGTTTTCGGGCCATACCTCGGGTCCCTGGCTGCCGTTCGGGCCGCTCCGGTCACCTCCGGAATGCTCTCGGCGAGGCGCAGCTGCTGGAAACCATCCTGACGCTGGAAATCTACCGAAATCCGACGAAAACCTACAAAACATCAGACCTCGAACACCCTCTTGGACACCCCTCTTAAGCGCCCCTCGAACCTCGAACAACCTCGAACAACCCCGAACCGCGAAACACCTCGAACACCCTCGAACAACCTCGAAGCACCCTCGAATGCCCTCGAACCTTGGACAAAACCCTCGAATAACCTGGAACACCCTCAAACCTCGAAAACCTCCAAAACTGCTGACGCCTTCGAGTCCTCGCCCTCGGGTCAGTCTTCATGGGAGCCTCTGTGGACCCCCGCGGCCCTAACATAAACGTGATGTCGACCGGATTTCGTCCCGATTTCAACCAACCCGCTTCACCCTTTCGTCCAGATGTCCAGACTTCGCCAGATTTCGCCCAGATTTCTTCTTCCTGATGTCGATCAAGTACGACGAAACCTGGACGAAATCCTCCAAAAACGCAAGGAATTCTGGGACCCCCTGAGGCTCCCATCAATGACCACACAGGAGAAGGAGTGGAAAGGCTTGGAGCTGTGCACAGGCATACAATCAACTGCATAAGCATCAACTTTCGGAGGTCTGCGCAGATTCCTGGATCGGCGCTGAAGCCTCCTGGCGGCGCCTCTGGCGCCGCCCCTGCCGCGTTCCGCGCGCCAGAGAGGGGGGGGATCCAGAGCTTTTCCATGGGACGCACATGAACATGCAAGGATTATGTGTCCTCCTCGGAGGCGTGTGCCCGACCCGAACCTACAGCAAAACCATCGTGTAACACATCGTTTCCCAAGCGGTACGGGCAGAACGCACCCGCCACGGAGCAGATCATGTACGATTACTCGGCGCGCGCGTCGCCCCTGGGGGGGTCGACACAAACACACACACACACACACACACACACACACACACACACACACACACACACACACACACACGCACATATGGGCAATTTCGGAAACCCTGAACCCAAAAACGTGTTCATCTCTTGGGGACGCATCTTTTACTTCCGCCGCCCTTCCGCCGCCCTTCCGCCGCCCTTCCGCCAGCTTCCGCGGGCGGAGGCGGCCTCGTTTTACTTCCGCCGACCTTCCGCCGCCTTCCGCCGCGAAAGAGATGTCAGCTTCTTCGATCCTCCAAGGCAAGGCCCTTTTTGGAACGCCTGTATTTCTATGTCGGCATGACGCCGAATCCAAGAAACCAGTCCTCAAGTGGAGGCCAGTCCACAGGAGACCTTCCACAAGAAACCCAACCCTGAGACCCCAGGACGTCCATTGATTTTTGGTGTGGGAGCGTCACGCATTCCATGGCAAAAACCATCGCAACCCGAGACACCCAGGGCACCCTGGAGGCAAGCAGGGTGTTTCTTGGCATGGGTCCCCAGAAATGCGGCGTCTTGTTTTTCCCAACCCTCCTTGGTTGGGTATTCGTTTTGAATAGAGCAGTGTGGTCTCCACTCCTTCCTCCTCCTCCCTCCTCCCTCCCTGCCTCTTCCTGTCTTGCCTGCGGGGGGCTGCGATCTGTGAAACAGTCGCCATTTTCGAAGCCTGCTGGGGGGCCCAGCACAGTGAGGGCCCCGCGCGGATTCAAATTAGACCTCGCCATCCCTGGGGGGCTGCGACCAGTGAAACTGTCGCCATTTTCGAAGCCTGCTGGGGGGCCCAGCACAGTGAGGGCCCCGCGCGGATTCAAATTAGACCTCGCCATCCCTGGGGGGCTGCGATCTGTGAAACTGTCGCCATTTTCGAGGCCTGCTGGGGGGCTCAGCACAGCGAGGGCCCTGCGCTGATTCAAATTAAACCTCGCCATCCCTGGGGGGGCTGCGATATGTGAAACTGTCCCCATTTTCGAGGCCTGCTGGGGGGCCCAGCACAGTGAGGGCCCCGCGCGGATTCAAATTAGACTTCGCCATCCCAGGGGGGCTGCGATCTGTGAAACAGTCGCCATTTTTGAAGCCTGCTGGGGGGCCCAGCACAGTGAGGGCGACGCGCGGATTAAAACTAGACCTCACCATCCCTGGGGGGGCTGCGATCTGTGAAACTGTCGCCATTTTCGATGCCTGATGGGGGGCCCACCACAGTGACGGCCACGCGCGGATTCAAATTAGACCTCGCCATCTCTGAGGGGGCTGCGATCTGTGAAACTGTCGCCACTTTCGAGGCCTGCTGGGGGGCCCTGCACAGTTACGCCACGGGCATATTCAAACGAGACCTCGCCATCCCTTGGGGGCTGCGATCTGTGAAACTGTCGCAATTTTCGATGCGTGCTGGGAGGCCCAGCACAGTGACGCCACGGGCAGATTCAAATGAGACCTCGCCATCCCTGGGAGGGTGCGATCTGTGAAACTGTCGCCACTTTCGAGGCCTGCTGGGGGGCCCAGCACAGTGAGGGCCCCGCGCGGATTCAAATTAGACCTCGCCATCCCTGGGGGGGTGCGATCTGTGAAACTGTCACCACTTTCGAGGCCTGCTGGGGGGCCCTGCACAGTGAGGGCCACGGGCGGATTCAAATTAGACCTCGCCATCCCTGGGAGGCTGCGATCTGTGAAAATGTCGCCACTTTCGAGGCCTGCTGGGGGGCCCTGCACAGTTACGCCACGGGCATATTCAAACGAGACCTCGCCATCCCTTGGGGGCTGCGATCTGTGAAACTGTCGCCACTTTCGAAGCCTGCTGGGGGGCCCAGCGCAGTGACGCCACGGGCAGATTCAAATAAGACCTCGCCATCCCCTGGAGGCTGCGATCTGTGAAACTGTCGCCACTTTCGAGGCCTGCTGGGGGGCCCAGCACAGTGACGCCACGCGCGGACCCAAATTAGACCTCGCCATCCCAGCGGGGCTGCGATCTGTGAAACTGTCGCCACTTTCGAGGCCTGCTGTGATCCCCGTTTTCGAAGTGGCTAGGAGTGCTCAGGAATTGTAACTCATCAGCTTTATCAAGCCCTTTTCCTGTAGCCAGTGTCCTGCGAGTCTCCCGAATTCCGTCTGCAGACATATGCAACCCTCGCTCCGTCATCGCCCCCTTATAAAGTATCCTAAACTATTTGCGCCCCGCTTTTGCGCAGGGGTTGGGTACGTCGCCAGGGTAATTTTCAGGACGGCGTCCTTGGAAGTCCCGACCTTTTCCCCGGGACAGGTTGTTCGTCCTGAGTCGTGTTGATAAAAGATCCCAAGGCCCTGATTTCTGTACGACGCGATCATGTATGGGTATCCACTGTATCCGTATGTCGGCGCGACGCCGAATCCAAGAGATCCTCCCAGGCCTCCGACCGCTTCGGGGTCTCTCAGAGGAGGAGGAGGAGGAGGAGGAGGAGGAGGAGGACGAGGAGGAGCAGGAGGAGGAGGATGAGGAAGAAGAAGAAGAGGAGGAG
>CAUYUJ010011422.1:0-23009 GCA_963575745.1 Prorocentrum cordatum | reverse complement strand
AGCGAAACGCTTGTTTTGCAGAGCCGACCGCGACGCGGAAAAGCGCCCCGCGCGAAGGAATTTCGATGATGTTTCGACTAATTTGTTTGTTTTTGTACGATTTCCTGGAATTTTGGCAGGATGTCTCGAGAGAAATGCACGACCCCACCCTAGCACGACCATACCCCAGCACGACCACACCCCAGCACGACCAGACCCCAGCACGACCCCACCCCAGCACGACCCCACCCCAGCACGACCATACCCCAGCACGACCACACCCCAGCACGACCCGACCCCAGCACGACCCTACCCCAGCAAGACCACACCCCAGCACGACCACAACCCAGCACGACCTCACCACAGCACGACCACACCCCAGCACGACCCAGCCCCAGCACGACACGCCCCAGCACGACCACGCCCCAGCACGAACCACCCCCCAGCACGACCACCCCCCCAGCACGACCACCCCCAGCAACGACCCACACCCCAGCACGACCACACCCCAGCACGACCACTCCCAGCACGACACACCCCAAGCACGAACCACACCCCAGCACGACCACACCCAGCCACGACCACACCCAGCACGACCACACCCCAGCACGACCGATCGATAAAATCTACAGGGTGCGGAGCCACCCCAGCACGACCCCACCCCAGCACGACCCCACCCCAGCACGACCACGCCCCAGCATGACCACACCCCAGCACGACCACACCCCAGCACGACCACTCCCCAGCACGACCCCACCCCAGCACGACCCCACCCTAGCACGACCACACCCCAGCACGACCACACCCCAGCACGACCCCACCCCAGCACGATCACACCCCAGCACGACCCCACCCAAGCAAGACCACACCCCAGCACGACCGCACCCCAGCACGACCTTACCACAGCACGACCACACCCCAGCACGACCACGCCCCAGCACGACCACGCCCCAGCACGACCACGCCCCAGCACGACCACGCCCCAGCACGAACACGCCCCAGCACGACCACCCCCCAGCACGACCACCCCCCCAGCACGACCACCCCCCAGCACGACCACCCCCCAGCACGACCACACCCCAGCACGACCACTCCCCAGCACGACCACACCGCCTTGGTTGAGTGGTTGCCTGTCGTCGTGGAATGTTTCGTGGGGTGTCTCGTGGAATGTTTCGCGGGGTGTCTCGTGAAATGTTTCGTGAGGTGTCTCGTGGAATGTTTCGTGAGGTGTCTCGTGGGCTGTTTCGTGAGGTGTCTCGTGGGATGTTTCGTGAGGTGTTGCCCAGTTGGGTATCATGAAAACGTGTCCATGCTCCACATGTCTATATCCCTTTCCGGGTTCGTGGGTCCATCATGTTCTATGTAAACATATCCCCCCGTGCCCAACTTGAAGGAGGCCGGCGGATTCTTTCCCTGATAAATATCGAGGTCGAAGGAGGCCGGCGGATTAAAATTTGAGGATGTCTCAGGCGAAACGCTTGTTTTTGAAATCCCGATCGATAAATCACAGGATGCGGGCCGTCTCAGCACGACCACACCCCAGCACGACCATGCCCCAGCACGACCACACCCCAGCACGACCCCGCCCCAGCACGACCCCACCCCAGCACGACCACGCCCCAGCACGACCACACCCCAGCACGACCACACCCCAGCACGACCACACCCCAGCACGACCCCACCCCAGCACGAGCCCACCCCAGCACGACCACACCCCAGCACGACCACACCCCAGCACGACCCCACCCAAGCACGACCACACCCCAGCACGACCACGCCCCAGCACGACCACTCCCCAGCACGACCACGCCCCAGCACGAGCCCACCCCAGCACGACCACACCCCAGCACGACCTCACCACAGCGCGACCCCACCCAAGCACGACCCCACCCCAGCAAGACCACACCCCAGCACGACCACATCCCAGCACGACCTCACCACAGCGCGACCTCACCACAGCACGACCACACCCCAGCACGACCACGCCCCAGCACGACCACGCCCCAGCACGACCACCCCCCAGCACGGCCACCCCATCAGCACGACCACCCCCCAGCACGACCACCCCCCAGCACGACCGCACCCCAGCACGACCACACCCCAGCACGACCACTCCTCAGCACGACCACACTCCAGCACGACCACACCACAGCACGACCACACCCAGTCGCACTCCCGTGGAATGTTTCGTGGGGTGTCTCGTGGAATGCCGTCGTCGTCCTCGTCCGCGATGTGCTTTGGTTGAGTGGTTGCCTGTTCGTGGGGTGTCTCGGGGAATTTTCGCGGGGTGTCGCGTGGAATGTTTCGTGAGGTGTCTCGTGGAATGTTTCGTGAGGTGTCTCGTGGGATGTTTCGCGGGGTGTCTCGTGGGATGTTTCTTGAGGTGTCGCCCAGTTGGGTATCGTGAAAACGTGACCGTGCTCCACATGTCTATATCCCTTTCCGGGTTCGTGGGTCCATCATGTTCCTCGTCATCCTCGTCCTCGTCCTTTTTGTTCGTCCTTTTCCCGTATTTCGTCCTCGTCCTCGTTTTTCTCCTTTTTCTCATCCTCGTCTTCCTCGTCCTCGTCCTCGTCCTCGTCCTCCTCGTCCTCGTCTTCCTCGTCTTCGTCCTCATGCCTCTTCGTTTTCCTCGTCCTCGTCCTCACCTTCTCTCTTCCGCGCGAGCTGCGTGGCTGCAACCGTAGAGCTTGCGACCATCGCGGACAGGGTGTCGCAAGTGGCTTCTTTGGAGCAGGGTGGCAGACGTGCGCCTCCGTCTTCCGTCGTTGCCCTCGCCCTGGCTTGAAGTCTTCGTCCTCGTCTTCCCGCTCTTCCTCCTCCCCCTCCTCGTCCTCCTCTTCCTCCGCCGCATTAGCCCCCATCCTCCTCCTCCTCCTCCTTGTCCTCCTCCTCCTCGTCCTCCTCCTCCGTCCTCGTCCTCTTTCTCCGTCTCTTCCCGCTCGTCTTCCTCCTCCTCCTTCCTCGTCCTCCTCCTGGTCTGAGGGCGCCGTCCTCGTCTTTTCCCATCCCTCCCCGCTCGTCCTTCTCCTCCGTCCTCCTCGTCCTGGTCTGAGGGCCCTCCTCATTCTCCTCGGTCTCTTCCATCTCGTCCTCCCAGTCCTCGTCCTCGTTCTCGCCCCTTTCTTCCTCGGTGCTGCTCCCTCCTTCCTCCTACTCTCCTCTCTCCACCCTCCTCCCTCCTCCTCCCCCCTCCTCCCTTCTCCCTCCTCCCTCCTCCTACTTCCCTCGTCCCTCCCTCCTTCCTGCTCCCTCCTCCCTCCTCCCTTCCTCCCTCCCTCCTTCCGCCCTCCTCCCTCGTCCCTCCTGCCTCCTCCCTCCCTCCTCCCTCCTCCCTCCTCCCTCCTCCCTCCTGCCTCCTCCCTCCTCTCTCCTCCCTGTCCCCTCCCCCCTCCTCCCTCCTCCCTCTTCCCTCCTCCTTTCTCCCTCCTCCCTCCCTCCTCCCTCCCCCACCATGTTCGCTCATGTCCTTTGCACTCCTCCCTCCTCCCTCCTAAACCTCCTACTTCCCCGCTATCTCCATCTTTCTCCTCCCAACTCTTTCCTTCTCCTCCTCCTTCTCCCTCTTCCAGTTCCCCTACTCCGCTTTCCCCTCCTCCTCCCTCTCCTCTTCCTCGTCCCTCCTTCGCCTCTCCCCTCCCTTCTCTTTCCGCCTCCTCCTCCTCCTCCTCTTTCTCCTCTCCCGCTCCTCTCCTCTGTCCCCTCCTCCTCCTCCTCTCCTCCTCCTCCTCCTCCTCCTCCTCCTCCCACTCCTTTCGCTCTCCCTCCTCCTTCTCCTCCTCCTCCTCCCCCTCCTCCTCCTCCCTTGCCTCCCGCTCCTCCGCATCCCTCCCCTCCTCTCCTTCTTGGTTCTCTCTCCTCCTCCTCCTCTCCTCCTCCTCCTCCTCCTCTCCTCCTCCTCCCACCCTCCCCCCTCCCCTCAAGAGTTTCCCCTCCTCCTCCCCCCCCCCTCCTCCTCCTCCTCTACTCCTCCTCCTCCTCTCCTCCTCCTCTCCTCCTCCTCCTCCCTCCTCCTCACTCCTCCTCCTCCTCTTTCTTCTCCTCCTCCTCCTCCTTCTCCTCCTTTTCCTCCTCCCCTCCTCCTCCTCCTCCTCTTTCGCCTCGTCCCCCTCCCCTTCCTTTTCTCCTCCTCCTCCTCCCCCCCCTCCTCCTTTTTCCCCTCCTCCTGCTCCTCCTCCTCCTCCTCCTCCTCCTACTCCTCCTCCTCCTCCTCCTCCTCCTCCTCCTCCTCCTCCTCCTCCTCCCCCTCCTCCACCTCCTCCCCCTCCTCCTCCTTCTCCTCCTCCTCCCGCGCCAGGCACGCCTCCTCCTCGCGCACCAGGCACGTTGAAGGCCTGGGCGGTTCTGGCGTTTTTTGAAGATTCCCATGTGGCCCTTTGGAGTCCTGTGGGTTCCCAGGGGGTCCTGGGGAGTCATGGATTTCGGGAGGTTCTTATGGATCCCTGAGGATAATCACCGAGTGCTTTGGGTTCTGCGGACTCTTAGGGGCTCCTTAAGTTTGATTCTGTAGTCTGGAATCCGTAGCAATGATTTGGAGTCCTTGCAAAGGACTCCTGATTCTGGACTCGTGTTTAAGGATTTCGGCGTCCTTACCAAGGAGAAAGATTTTGGAGCACGGATTCCTTATTAAGGGTTCCTTGCGAAGGGTTCCTTAGTAAGGATTCCTTAACAAGGGCCCGTTGCACAAATGATTCCTGACTAAGGGTTCCTCGCTAAGCAGTCCTCAACAACGGTTCACCATTCAGGATTCTTTACCAAGGAATCCTTATTTCGTATTAGAACTAAGCGCTGTTTAACCAAGGATTCCTCATTCAGGAGTCCCTACCAAGGGTCCCTCAGTACGGGCTCCTCCTTCAGGATTTCCCATAACATGTCTAAAGGCTGCCGCCTCTGCCGCCGACCCCAGAGAAGTTCAGGGAGGCTAATTTGCTTAGTGCGTTTGGCTGACCGCGTTTTGCTTTTCCGTATGCGTGTTTCCGATAAGTCGGACGGGCATCGGCGTCTCGGGGCCGCATGCTCGAAATTTACGTTCGGGTTCCCCTCTGGGCCCCCTCTTGGGGCCGTCCTGTGGCCCTCTTCGGCCGTCTTGTTTTTTTTCCGCTCTGGAGTCCTCTTGGGTCGTCTAGGAGCCCTCTTGGGGGTTTCTTGGGCCGTATCGGAGGCATAGTGCAGCCGATGCGTCGAGATAGAGAAGGTGCAGCGCGGCTGTTGGAAATGCATTGCCTGCAAGAACGCTCTCGCCAAAGCGGAGTTCAGCAGTTGGTTGGCCATGAGGACGTCACAGAAGTCGAATGGGAAACAGAGGTGCAACGCATGTTTCGCGGACGAGGAACGCAAAAGAAAAGAAGTCGTGGAGCGGAGTTATGCTGTGGTGGCGAAGAGACAGAAAATGGGGTAGTTGCTCCGGCGATGGGAGGACCCAGCGATGGGTTTTGCTGTGTGAGTGGTGTGTAAGACTGCGGGAGCTTAGACGGCCAAGAGGCGAGGTGTCGTGCCCTGGCGCGGGGGAGTGCTGGTGAGCTTTTTTTCAGAGTGGGAGGCCCCAACAAGGCTTGAACCGGAGGCTCAGGAGTCGGGGTGTGCCGGGGCGCAGAGAGGGGGGGAGGCCGGCGAGTTTGTTGCAGATTGGAGGGTTCTCAAAGCGTACTAAAACCGTACGCGCAGAGGCTTCAGGAGGCGGGGGGTGCCGGGGTGCAGGGGGGGGTGCCGGCGAATAATTTGTAGGGTGGGTGGCCCTGAAAACATGCACCAAACGTACGCCCAGAGGACTCAGGAGGCTAGGGGTTCTGGGGTGTAGGAGGTGGTGCCGGCGAGGAAATTGCGGGGTGGGTGGCCTTAAAGAACTTATGAAAAAAAACGTATGGCCAAAAGGTTCTGGAGGCTGGGGGTGCCGGGGTGCAGGGGGGTGTGCTGGCGAAGAATTTGCAGGGTGGGTGGCCCTAAAGAACTTACCAGACACGTACGCCCAGAGGGCTCGGGAGGCTGGGGGTGCCGGGGTACGGGGGGGGGGGGGTGCCGGCTCAGAATTTGCAGGGTGGGTGGCCTTCGAAAACGTACCAAAAACGCGTGCCGGGGTGCAGCGGGGGGTGCCGGCGAAGAATTTGATGGGCGGGTGGCCGCGAAGAACCTTCCAAAAACGTATGCCCAGAGGGCTCGGGAGGCTGGGGGTGCCGGAGTGCCGGGGGGGGGGGGGTGCCGGCGAAGAATTTGCAGGTGGAGTGGTTTAAAAAGCGCATCAAAATCGCTTGCCCAGAGGCCTCGGGAGGCTGGGGGAACTGAGGTGCAGGGGGGGGTGACGGCGAAGAATTTGCGAGTGGGTGGCCCCTAAAACATACCAAAGAGGCATGCCCAGAGACCTCGGGAGGCTGGGCGTGCCGGGATGCAGGGGGGGGGGGCCAGCGAAGAAGTTGCAGGGTGGGTGGCTCTTAAGAACTAAACGCATGCCCACAGGTTTCGGGAGGCTGGGGGTGTCGGGGTGCAGGGGGGGGGGCGGCGAAGAATTTGCAGGGTGGGTGGTCCCTTCCGCCCTACCAAGACGCATGCCCAGAGGCCTCGGGAGGCTGGGGGTGCCGGAGTGCAGGGGGGGGTGCCGGCGAAGAATTTGCAGGGTGGGTGGCTCGTTGAAACCTACCAAAGCACATGCCCAGAGGCCTCGGGAGGCTAGGGGTGCCGGGGTGCAGGGGGGGGGGGGCTGGCGAAGAATTTGCAGGGTGGGTGGCCCTTAAAAAATTACGAAAAACGCATGCCGAGAGAACTCGGGAGGTTGTGGGTGCCGGAGTGCAGGAGGGGTGCCGGCGAAGAATTTGCAGGGTGGGTGGCTTTCAAAAGCGTACCAACATCGCATGCCAAGAGGCTTCGGGAGGCTGGGGGTGCCGGGGTGCAAGGGGGGGGTGCCGGCGAAGACTTTGCAGGGTGGGTGGCTTGTGAAAACTTACGAAAAACGCATGCCCAGAGACCTCGGGAGGCTGGGGGTGCCGGGGTGCAGGGGGGGTGCTGGCGAAAAGTTTGCAGGGTTGGTGGCCCCGAGAAACCTGCCGAAAACGCATGCCCAGAGGCTTCGAGAGGCTGGGGGTGCTGGGGTGCAGGGGGGGGTGCCGGCGAAGAATTTGCAGGGTGGGTGGCCTCTGAAAACGTATGAAAGACGCATGCCCAGAGACCTCGGGAGGCTGGGGGTGCCGGGGTGCAAAGGGGGGGTGCCGGCGAAAAGTTTGCAGGGTGGGTGGCCCCGAGAAGCGCGCCGAAAACGCGTGCCCAGAGGCCTCGGGAGGCCGGGGGTGCCGGGGTGCAGGGGGGGGTGCCGGCGAAGAATTTGCAGGGTGGGTGGCTTCTGAAAACATATGAAAAACGCATGCCCAGAGGCCTCGGGAGGCTGGGGGTGCCGGGGTGCAGCGGGGGGTGCCGGCGAAAAGTTTGCAAGGTGGGTGGCTTGTGGGTGGCTTGTGAAGACCTACCAAAAACGCATGCCCAGAGGCTTCGGGAGGCTGGAGGTGCATGGGTGCACGGGGGGGGGGCACGAAGAATTTGCAGAGTGGGTGGCCCTGAAGAACCTACCAAAAGCGCATGCCCAGACGTCTCGGGAGGCGGGGGGTGCTGGGGTGCAGGGGGAGGGCCGGCGAATAATTTGCAGGGTGGGGGGCCCTTTCAAACCTACCAAAAACGGATGCCCAGACGTCTCGGGAGGCTGTGGGTGCCGGGGTGCAGGGGGGGGTGCCGGCGAAGAAAGTGCAGGGTGGGTTGCCTCTGAAAACGTACCAAAAACGCACGCGGGTGGCCCTTAAGCACCTACCAAAAACACATGCCCAGACGTCTCGGGAGGCTGGGGGTGCCGGAGTGCAGGAAGGGTGCCAGCGAAGAATTTGCAGGGTGGGTGGCCGTTAAAAATGCACCCAAATCGTATGCCCAGAGGATTCGGGAGACTGGGGGTGCCGGGGTGCAGGGGGGGGGGCCGGCGAAGAATTTGCAGGCTGGGTGGCCTCTTGAAACGTAACGAAAACGCATGCCCAGACGCTTCGGGAGGCCCGGGAGGCCGGGGTGCAGGCATGCCCAGACGTCTCGGGAGGCTGTGGGTGTCGGGGTGCAGGGGGGGGTGCCGGCGAAGAATTTGCAGGGTGGTGGCCTCCCAAAACGTAAATCAAAACGCACGCGGGTGGCCCTTAAGCACCTACCAAAAACGCATGCCCAGTCGTCTCGGGAGGCTGGGGGTGCCGGAGTGCAGGAAGGGTGCCAGCGAAGAATTTGCAGGGTGGGTGGCCGTTAAAAATGTACCCAAATCGTATGCCCAGAGGCCTCGGGAAACTGGGGGTGCCGGAGTGCAGGGGGGGGCCGGCGAAGAATTTGCAGGCTGGGCGGCTTTTGAAAACGCTTCGGGAGGCCGGGGGTGCCGGGGTGCAGGCATGCCCAGACGTGTCGGGAGACTGTGGGTGCCGGGGTGCACGGGGGGGGCGCCGGCGAAGAATTTGCAGGGTGGGTGGCCTCTGAAAACGTATCAAAAACGCACGCGGGTGGCCCTGAAGAACCTACCAAAAACGCATGCCCAGACGTCTCGGGAGGCTGGGGGTGCCGGAGTGCAGGAAGGGTGTTCATCACCGTTCCTCAGGGGTGGGTGGGCCGTCTAAATTGTAACTCCAATCGTAGCTACCAGAAGCCTGGGAGACTGGGGGTGCCGGGGTGCAGGGGGGGGGGGGCCTGCGCGAAGAATTGCCGGCTGGTGCCTCTGAAAAACGTAACTCAAAAGCACGCGGGGGGGCGCGGGTGGCCCTTAAGAACCTACCAAAAACGCATGCCCAGTCTCGGGAGGCTGGGGGTGCCGGAGTGCAGGAAGGGTGCCAGCGAAGAATTTGCAGGGTGGGTGGCCGTTAAACATGTACCCAAATCGTATGCCCAGAGGCCACGGGGGACTGGGGGTGCCAGGGTGCAGGGGGGGGGTGGGCCGGCGAAGAATTTGCAGGCTGGGTGGCCTCTGAAAACGTAACAAAAACGCATGCCCAGACGCTTCGGGAGGCCGGGGGTGCCGGGGTGCAGGCATGCCCAGACGTGTCGGGAGGCTGTGGGTGCCGGGGTGCAGGGGGGGGTGCCGGCGAAGAATTTGCAGGGTGGGTGGCCTCTGAAAACGTACCAAAAACGCACGCGGGTGGCCCTTAACAACCTACCAAAACGCATGCCCAGACGTCTCGGGAGGCTGGGGGTGCCGGAGTGCAGGAAGGGTGCCAGCGAAGAATTTGCAGGGTGGGTGGCCGTTAAAAATGTACCCAAATCGTATGCCCAGAGGCCTCGGGAGACTGGGGGTGCCGGGTGCAAGGGGGGCCGGCGAAGAATTTTGCAGGGTGGGTGTCCCTCTGAAAGTAACGAAACGTATGCCCAGACGGCTTCGGAGGCGGGGTGCCGGGGTGGAAGGCAATGCCCAGACGTGTCGGGAAGGCTGTGGTGCCCGCGGGGTGGCAGGGGGGGGGGTGCTGGCGAAGATTTTGCAGGGTTGGGTGCCTCTGAAAACGTATCAAAAAACGCACGCTGGGTGGCCCTGAAGAACCTACCCAAAAAACGCATGCCCCGACGTCTCGGTGGAAGGGCTGGTTGGGGGGTAGTGCCTGGGATTGTCAGGAAGGTTGCCATCGAAGAATTTGCAGTGTGGGTGGCCGTTAAAAATGTACCCATGCACCATAGGCCCCTGGAAGACTGGGGTGGACGGGGTGCAGGGGGGGGGGCCGGCGAAGATTTGCAGGCTGTGTGGCCTCTGAAACGTTATGACGGCGATTCGGCAAAGCAACCTAACAGCAATGTGTAGGAGCATATCTGGAAGCATTCCCCTTAAGATTCAGATGAGAATCCAGTTGTAGAATTCTGCTGTTCTCGCAGCCGTAGTCGCATTCGCGATGACAGTCGCAGTGGCAACGGCAGTCGCAGTCACAGCCTCAGCCTCAGCCTGCCTCAGCCTGCCTCAGCCTGCCTCAGCCTCAGCCTGCCTCAGCCTCAGCCTCAGCCTGCTTCAGCATCAGCATCAGTCTGCCTTCAGCCTCGGCCTCAGCCTCAGCCTGCCTCAGCCTCAGCCTGCATCAGCCTCAGCCTCAGCCTCAGCCTGCCTCAGCATCAGCCTGCCTCAGCCTCAGCCTCAGCCTGCCTCTGCCTCAGCCTCAGCCTGCTTCAGCCTCAGCCTCAGTCTGCCGTCGGCCTCGGCCTCGGCCTCAGCCTGAGCCTCAGCCTCAGCCTGCATGAGCCTCAGCCTCCTCCTCAGCCTCAGCCTGCCTCAGCATCAGCCTGCTTCAGCTTCAGCCTCAGCCTCAGCCTGCTTCAGCCTCAGACTCAGTCTGCTTCAGCCTCGGCCTCAGTCTGCCTTCAGCCTCGGCCTCAGCCTCAGGCTGCCTCAGCCTCAGCCTGAGCCTCAGCCTCAGCCTGCCTCAGCCTCAGCCTCAGCCTGCTTCAGCCTCAGCCTCAGTCTGCCTTCAGCCTCGGCCTCAGCCTCAGCCTGCCGCAGCCTCAGCCTGCATCAGCCTCAGCCTCAGCATCAGCCTGCCTCAGCATCAGCCTGCCTCAGCCTCAGCCTCAGCCTGCCTCGGCCGCAGCCTCAGCCTGCTTCAGCCTCAGCATCAGTCCGCCTTCAGCCTCGGCCTCAGCCTCCGCCTGCCTCAGCCTCAGCCTGCATGAGCCTCAGCCTCAGCCTCAGCTTGCCTCAGCATCAGCCTGCCTCAGCCTCAGCCTCAGCCTCCTCCTCAGCCTCAGCCTCAGCCTGCTTCAGCCTCAGCCTCAGTCTGCCTTCAGCCTCGGCCTCAGCCTCAGGCTGCCTCAGTCTCAGCCTGCATCAGCCCCAGCCTCAGCCTCAGCCTGCCTCAGCATCAGCCTGCCTCAGCCTCAGCCTCAGCCTGCCTCAGCCTCAGCCTCAGCCTCAGCCTGCTTCAGCCTCAGCCTCAGTCTGCCTTCAGCCTCGGCCTCAGCCTCATCCTGCCTCAGCCTCAGCCTGCATCAGCATCAGCCTCAGCCTCAGCCTGCCTCAGCACTCAGCCTGCCTCATCTCAGCCTCAAGCCTCTGCCTCCTTCAACAGCCTCCACCCTCCGCTGACCTTCGCTTCGGCCTCAGCCTCAGCCTCAGCCTCAGCCTCAGCCTGCCTCAGCCTCAGCCTCAGCCTGCTTCAGCCTCAGCCTCAGTCTGCCTTCACCTCGGCCTCATCCTCAGCGTGCCTCAGCCTCAGCCTGCATCAGCCTCAGCCTCAGCCTCAGCCTGCCTCAGCATCAGCCTGCCTCAGCCTCAGCCTCAGCCTGCCTCAGCCTCAGCCTCAGCCTGCTTCAGCCTCAGCCTCAGTCTGCCTTCAGCCTCGGCCTCAGCCTCACCTGCCTCAGCATCAGCCTGCCTCAGCCTCAGCCTCAGCCTGCCTCAGCATTCAAAATGTGGCCCGGGAATGGAGTTCTGGGAACTCGAAGAACACGAAGTGGCCTACTGTTGGCTCCGGGCATTCAAAATCACGCCCAGGAATGGAGTTCTGGGAACTCGAAGAACACGAAGTGGCCTACAGTTGGCTCCGGGCATTCAAAATCATGCCCAGGAATGGAGTTCTGGGAACTCGAAGACCACGAAGTGGCCTACAGTTGGCTCCGGGCATTCAAAATCATGCCCAGGAATGGAGTTCTGGGAACTCGAAGACCACGAAGTGGCTTACAGTTGGCTCCGGGCATTCAAAATGTACGCCGGGAACAGAATTCTAGCAGCGCCAAGAGCGATTTTGCGAGGATGTCCGAAGCGATTTGGGCTTCGGCGGCACCGCCCCGGGTCCCGCCCCGACCCCCCTGTGGAGTCATATGCTGCTCTCTTTTGAGACCACTAGAAACCTATCAGCAAAAGCTGTTAGGTAATGCGCATGCCCGACGCTTCGGTGGCCGGGGGTGGCTGGGGTGGGCATTCCAGACGTTTCTGGAGGCTGTCGTTGCCGTGTGCATGGGGTGCCGGCGAAGAATTATGCAGGGTGGGTGGCCTTTTTGAAACGTACCAAAAACGCAACTTAGGCGGGTGGTCCTGAGAACCTACCAAAAACCATGCCCAGCGACGTCCTCGGGAGGCTGGGTGGCCGAGTGCAGGAAGGGTGCCAGCGAAGAATTTGCAGGGTGAGTGGCCGTTAAACATGTACCCAAATCGTATGCCCAGAGGCCACGGGAGACTGGGGGTGCCGGGGTGCAAGGGGGGGGGCCGACGAAGAATTTGCAGGCTGGGTGGCCTATTTAAAAACGTTTACGAAAACTCAATGCCAGAACGCGCTCGGAGGCCGGGGATTGCCGGGTCCTTCTGGCGCGCCAGACGTCTCGGAGCTTTGGGTGGCCGGTGTGGCAGGGGGGGGTGCCGGCGAAGAAATTGCTGGCAGGGTGGGTGGCCTCTGAAAACGTACCAAAAACGCACGCGGGTGGCCCTTAACAACCTACCAAAACGCATGCCCAGACGTCTCGGGAGGCTGGGGGTGCCGGAGTGCAGGAAGGGTGCCAGCGAAGAATTTGCAGGGTGGGTGGCCGTTAAAAATGTACCCAAATCGTATGCCCAGAAGCCTCGGGAGACTGAGGGTGCCGGTGTGCAGGGGGGGGGGCCGGCGAAGAATTTGCAGGCTGGGTGGCCTCTGAAAACGTAACAAAAACGCATGCCCAGACGCTTCGGGAGGCCGGGGGTGCCGGGGTGCAGGCATGCCCAGACGTTCCCGTGAGGCTGTGGGGTGCCGGGGTGCAGGGGGGTTTCCGGCGAAGAATTTCAGGTGGTTGGCCTCGAAAACGACCAAACCACGCCTGGGTTGCCACTGAAAGAACCTACCAAAACGCATGCACAGACGCTTCGGGGCTGGGGTGCCGGAGTGCAGGAGGGTGCCAGCGAAAATTTGCAGGGTGGTTGTGCCGTTCAACATGTACCCAAATCGTATGCCAGAATGGCCACGGGACTGAGAGCTGGGGGTGCCAGGGTGCAGGGGGGGGGTGGCCGGCGATAATTTGCAGCTGGTGGCCTCTGAAACAACAAAAAAACGAATGCCCAGCACGCTTCGGAGGGCCGGGGTGCGGGGTGCAGGCATGCCCAGACTGTCGGAGGCTGTGGTGCCCTGGGTGCAGGGGGGGGGCCGGCGAAGAATTTGCAGGCTGGGTGGCCTCTGAAAACGTACCAAAAACGCACGCGGGTGGCCCTGAAGAACCTACCAAAAACGCATGCCCAGACGTCTCGGGAGGCTGGGGGTGCCGGAGTGCAGGAAGGGTGCCAGCGAAGAATTTGCAGGGTGGGTGGCCGTTAAAAATGTACCCAAATCGTATGCCAAGATCCCTCGGGAGACTGGGGGTGCCGGGGTGCCGGGGGGGGGCCGGCGAAGAATTTGCAGGCTGGGTGGCCTCTGAAGAACCTACCAAAAACGCATGCCCAGACGCTTCGGGAGGCCGGGGGTGCCGGGGTGCAGGGGGGGGTGCCGGCGAAGAATTTGCAGGGTGGGTGGCGCCGTCAAACCTACCAAAACGCATGCCCAGAGGCCTCGGGAGGCTCGGGGTGCCGGAGTGCAGGGGGGGGGGCCGGCTGAGATCGGCGAAGGGTTTGCAGGGCGGGTGGGTCTGAAGGCATCGTTTGCAGATAGTGACAATGATGATGCATAGGGTGGCATCGTATGCCGCTGAGAAGGATGCCCCGCACGCCTCATGGGGTCGGCGGATTTCCCACGAGTGACTCCTTAGTACAGCTTCCTTCCTAAGATTTCCAAAGGAGTCCCTCCTAAGGATTCCTCGCCACGGATTCCTTACTAAGGGCTCCTTACTACATAATCTTTTACACGGGGTTCCGCACTGAGGGTTCTTTACCAAAGAGTCCTTTTTAAGGATCCAGTACAAAGCATTCGCCACTAATGGTTCCCCACTAAGGAGTCCTTACTAAGACTTCCTCAGTAAGGGTTCCTCACTAAGGGTTTCTCATCAAGGGTTCCTCACCAAGGGCTCCTTGTTACGGGTTCCTTACGAAGAGCTCCTTACGAATGAGTCCTTACTAATGATTCCTTACCACGGGTTCTTTATTATGGGCTCTTTGTTACGGGCTTCTTGCAATGGATTGCTTAAGTATTCCGTCATACGAAGTCCTTCTCTTTTCAGGGTTCCTTATCAATTATCCTTTTTTGGTTAAACGGCTATCCATGAATGGTTTCGCATTCGAGGTTCCTCTTTCAGGGTTCCTTAGCAAGTATATTTTGTTCAGGGGATCTATAGATTTCTCCTTAAGTGCTCCCCATGCTGAATTCCTTATTGCTGTTTTGGTATTTAAACATTGTTTCGTAGTCGAGGTTCCTTATGAACGATTCCTCATTGAGGGTTCCTCTTCAAGAGCTCCTTGTTCAGGAATCCTTACTGAGGGTTTCTTATCCAGGAGCCCTTATTTAGGATTCCTTATCACGGATCCTTTGCTCGGGGTTTCTTTTTACGGATTATTGTGAAGGCCTTGCGGCCGGTGCCGCCGACCCTGAATGGCGACGACGACGACGACGACGACGACGACGACGACGACGACGACGACGACGATGACGACGAGCGCTCTTGGGGGCCTTTTGGGGGTAGTTTCGGGGCCTCGTGGGAAGCTTGTGGGGGCCGCTTGGAAGCCTCGTGGGGGCCTCTTGGGGCTTCCTGGGGTCTCTTGGGGGCTTCTTGGGGCTTCTCGGGGGGCTTCTTCGGGACCTCTGGGGGCCTCCAGAGAGCTTCTCAGGCCCAGGGCTCGGAATGTCCGTTCGGGTTCCCCGTGTGGGCTCCTCCTTGGAGCCGTCTTTGGGGCTTCTTAGGCTATCTTGGAGGCCTTTGGTCGGTCTTGGGTCCCTCATGGGTCGTTTTGGGACTCTCTTGGAGGCCTCTTGGGCCATCTTGTGGCGGTCTTGGGGGCTTCTTGGCCTGTCTTGGAGCGTCGGGAAGCTGACAAGGCGAGAATGCCGAAATCTTCCAAAAATTAGCGGGACATCGATGATGCTTGCCCCTTGGGACCCTCTTGGAAGTCCCCTTGGAGGCCTCTTGGGGCGTTTTGGAAACCTTTTGAGCCGTCTGGAGGCTACTTTCGCGACTTGGACCCATACTTCGGCGATTCGGGGCCCTCGAGGACCGTCTTGGGGGCATCTTGGGGCAGTTTTCCCGCGTCCTGCGGCTTCTCTTGGCCGCCCCACCACCCGAGGGGGAGTCGCATCTGCTCCGGGACCCCCCTGGGACCCCTCCCCCGGGACCCCCGGGACCCCCCCCGGCCCCCCCCCCCGGCGGGGAAGGGATCAAAAGGAAGGGGCTTCCCTTCGACTCAACTACAACGTTGCTCAATTTCGCGGTGGCTGGCGCGCTCGAGGAGGAGAACCTGGTGGAAGTGGGGGGAACGGCGACGGGCCTAGGGAAATGGGGGGAAGCGAGCGGCGAAGGCGACGACGACGACGACAACGACCACGACGACGACGAGTCAAACGGAACAGCCTCGTCCACACGCCGACAGGGTCGGCGGATTTTCTAAGGGTTCTGTAATAACGAATCAATCTTGGGCTCTTATTACGGATTCATATTGGCTTGCCTTCCCAGGGATTCTTTATTGAGTGTTCCTCATGAAGAAATCCAGTTAAGGGTTTGCTTCGGAGGATTCCGTTTAAACCGGATTCCTTATTAAGGATTCCAGACCGAGGGCCCGCAAAGGACTTCTTGTCAAGTGTTGTTCGTTAAGGAATATTTAAAGACGGTTTTCAGGAATTCTTACTATGGACTCCTTATCAGGGATCTTTTGCTCAGGATTTATTTTCTACGGATTCTTTACTAAGGGTTGAATTCTTAGGGTTCAGAAGGAACAAATATTTTTTGGGTTCCTATCACGGATTTCATATTGGGGCTATCATCCCAGGGTTTCCTTACTAAGTGTTCCTCATTACGAATTCCATGTAAGGATTCCTCTCGGAGGATTCCATTTAAGTCGGAGTCATTCTTGAGGATTCCAGATTAAAGGCCCGATTTCAAGGACTCTTTATCAAGTGTTCTTCGTTAAGAGACGAATTCTTTAGCGAGGATTTCTGATTGCATATTTCTCGCTAAGAACTCCTTCCGAATGATTCCTCAATGAGGATTCCTTACGGAAGATTCCCCCTTGACGATTCCTCAATAAGGATTCCTCACGCACGATTCCTCTCTGATGATTCCTCACTGAGGACTCCTTATTAACGATATTCCTCACGACGGAGTCCTTACGAATGATTTTGTAATAAAGAAGACGGATTATTCAAGATTGGATTCTTTACCAAGGATCTCTTCACTTTGGATTCCTCACGAAGGCCCCCCTGCCATAGGGGAGTGTGAAGGAAGACGAAAAGGGGGAGGACCCCCGCATTGTGGCGGAACCCATGGGGGTGCGAAAACTAAATCCTTCGAAGCTGCAGAAAGCCTAAACACCAACACAAAAGACAACGAACAACTAACACACAGTAGCACCACAGTATGAATTCTGGCAAATTCTTGACGCTTCGGTGTGGTTGCCCCCCCTCCCAGGGCCGCCCGTGTTCCGCGCTGCTCGTGGTCTGGCTCATCACTCTCAACGTCGTTTGCTTCGGCCCTGGAGGACCACGTGGTGTGTGTAGGCTCACGGGTCTGGGGGGCAGTGCCAAGCGGCGGACTGGGCCAGACTTGCCTCCTGGCCCCCGTGTCCTCCACAGTGCAGCTCTCCCTGGCGCTTCGCCCCATGACACCGCAGAAGGCAGCACTACCACCAGTGCAGCCCCCCTCACTCCCCCCGCTGGCGATGCTCACCACGCCAGCTGGTCCTCCCCCCCTCACTGAGGCCTGACGCCGTGCCGGCACGCGCTGCGCGGCCCACAGTCGCTTGGGTCCCCCATGCACTGTGGGGTGGTCTATCGGGTGTTGGTGTCGTCATGGAGTGGTTCAGCCTTCGCAGCTGGTACAGCACCCCAGGCTCATCCACCAGCTTCCGGCAAGTGCGTCGCACCACGTTCCGCGACAGCCCTGCCTTCCCTGGCTTGCAGACGTCGCAGTGGGCGTTTGGAGTCTGGCGCCCCACAGGCGACTCACTCCACCGGCCTCCCTCTTGCCCCCACTTAGATTGACGGACTTGGTCATCCTGGTTCACGTCTCACGACGGGCTTGGTTTCTCGGTTCACGTTTCAGACTGTGGCAGGCACCGAATTACACGAGCTCTCAGGATCAGGTCACCTGCGGCGTCAGCTTCTCTTCAGCTTCGTGGCTGCTTTGTGAGCGGGCGGGCCGGCCTGTGCCTGTTGTAGCTAATTAGCCTCGCCCGCGGCCGGGACGTCGCTTTCGCTCCCTGACCTTAGTCTCGGGGCCGCTGACCAAAAAAGTATCCCCACCAGCTAGTAGGCCCGCGCCCCGGACTTACGACTCGCCGTATGCGCTCTCGCCCGCGGCCGCGACCAAAAAAGTATCCCCACCAGCCCATCCAGAATTGATTGCCAGTTTTCTTGAGGCCTCTTGGAGGCTATCTTGAGCCATGCTCGGCTAGAGGCTGCCGGAGGCTATCTTGAGCCATGCTCGGCTATCTAGGGCCATCTTGAGGCTGCCTTGAGGCCCCTTGGAGGTCTGTCGGAGGCTATCTTGAGCCATGCTTGGCTATCTTAGGCTATTTTGAACACCATATTTGCCTATCTAGGGCTCTCTTGGAGCCATATTGGGCCAAACAGGGCGGGGTGGAGGGTCTTTGGGGAGAGGCTGGGAGGCCTCTTGGGGTCATCTTGGGCCCCATGGCTCAAAAAGAGGAGGTCCCTCAATTAGCATCGCCCCCCCGGAGGCTCTCACACGGCATCTTGGGGCCCTCTTGGAGCGCTCTTGGGCGCCTCTTGGGCGATCTTGGGGCCGCCTTCGGCCTTCTTGGGCCCCTCTTGGGCCTCTTTTGGGCCATCTTGGGGCCATCTTGAGGCTTCCAAAGCCCATCGGAAGCGAAAAGGCGATAATGCCGAACACATTGTTTTTGCCTAGGTTTTTGACGGGTTTTGGCATCTTGGAGGGCGCCGTGGAGGGTTCGGAGGGCACTTGGATCCGTCTTGGGGCTGTCTTGGGGCCTCTTGGGGGTCTGCCGGAGACTATCCTGACCCATCTTGAAGTAGCATGGGCCATCTTGGAGGCCATCTTGCGACTTTGAAGCCCTCTTGGAGCCTTCTTGGGCCATCTTGGAAGCTGCGGCGCTTCCGTCCCTCCCCCTTTCCCAGGCCCAGGGGAGGGGTAGGGGGAGGGGTCAAGTTACCCCCTCCCCGCCCGCAAGCCGTCTCGCTCACTCCCACCCGCCCTCCCAACACATACGTAGCACCCGAGTCTGGCCCGAGCCTCAGCATATTCAGCAGTCGTCTTTGGATGGGCAGCTACTGGGGGCCAATCCGCCGCCGCCGCCGCCGCTTCCGCCGCCGCCGCCGCCGCCGCCGCCGCCGCTGCCCGCCGCCGCTGCCTAACCGCCGCCGCAGCCGCAGCCGCAGCCGCTGCCGCCACCGCCGCCGCCGCCGCCGCCGCAGCCGCTCGCCGCGCCGCCGCCGCCGCCCCCGCCCCCGCGCCGCCGCCGCCGCCGCAGCCGCCGCAGCCGCCGCCGCCGCCGCCGCCGCAGCCGCCGCCGCCGCCGCCAAGTGTACTCTGTATTGATTTTTGACAGGGATGGTGGGGGGGGGCCGCATCGGGTGGGCTGCGCATGTTCCGACTTTGGAGGCAAAGTGTATTTTGTATTGTTTTTTACAAGGGATGTTGGGGGGGGGGTGTCGGCATGGACTCGGGTTGGCCCCCAGTCGCCTGGGGGAGGGGGTGTTTATTAATAGGGAACAGTGATAGAGAGAAGAACAGAACGCGTTATACCACCTAAGCCCAGAGGGCTGGTGGGATTTCCTTTGGTCATTGCAGAATTTTCCTCGAACTGATATTCTTTAAAAGGGGAGTTTGGTAACGTTTCCGGCGAGGTGCTCAAACACGCCAACACCGCCCAGGCCTTCGTCATGCTTGGCGCCAGATTTCTTCCTCTTCCGCCTCCTCCTCCTCCTCTTCCTTTCCGTCCCTGCAGGCGGTCTGGGCCTACTTCTGGAACTGGAACCTGCCCAACAAGATGTTGCTGCCGCTAGTGGTGCACGCCATGGGGGACGGCGCGCCCTCAGACGGCATGTTCCACTCGTCGGGGGACTGCATCCCGGGGCGGGGAGAGTCCGGGGCAGGACGCGTCGGATCCCGCGTCGCGGCGGTTCGGCTTCACCCCCGCGGCGCGCGGGTCGCGCAGGTTTTCGTTCTCTGCTGCCAGTCGTCGGCATCGCCAGCTGGGGTTGAGGAGGGGAGGACGAGGAGGAGGGGGCGGAGGAGGATGAGGAGGGGAGAGGGAGGAGGAAGAGGAGGATAATGACTCCCATGCTGGTGCTGATGCTTCTGCAGCCGATGGTGGGCCTGGTGGTGGTGGTGTTAATGACGATGTTGATAATGTTGCTGCTGATGGCGATGTTGCTGGCGATGATGAGGGTGATGGTGGTGATGATGATAATGCTGATGATGATGACGATGATGATGATAATGATTATTGTGGTGATGGAGATGATGATGATGCTGATGCTGATGATGATGATGCTGCTGCTGCTGCTGATGATGATGATGAGGATGATGATGATGATGATGATGATGATGATGATGATGATGTTGATGATGATGATGATGATGATGATGCTGATGAGGATGATGATGGTGTTGATGTTGATGTTGATGGTGATGCTGATGGTGATGAGGAGGATGGTGATGCTGGTGATGCACTATTGTAGAGATGAGTATGATGATGGTGGTGGTGGTGGTGGTGACGATGTTGACGTTGAGTTCGAAGGTTATGGTGATGATGACGGTTTTGTTGCCATTGATGATAAAGGATGTGGTGGTGATGATGACGATGGCGATGGCGATGACGATGGGAAGGATGCTGATGAGAAGGCTGGTGAGGAGGAGTTGAAGAAACCAAAAGGGGAATATTGGGCGGAAGGGGGACGGGGATGGGAAACTAGAGTATGGGGAGAGGGAATGTATGATGATCATTGTGGCGATTCAGATGACGCCAGTGATGATAAAGATCCTGAGGATGCTGATGGTCGTGGTGGTGGTGGTGATGACGATGTGATGATGAATCGGAGGACGGATATTGAGGGGAGTGGGGAGGAGCAGAGCGGGCAAGGTGGAGGGAGGGGGGGGCTGAGGAGGAGGATAGGGGGTGGGAGCAGGCGTGGAGGTTTCGTCACAAGCCGCTACGCGCATGGCTGCCGAGACGGCCAGCAATCAGGACGGGGAGAAGGTCTGGGCCGAACCTCTCGCCCGATGTGCTTTCGTGGTCCACAGCGCCAACGTGGTGCGTCCAGCCGGATCCGCGAGGATACGGCCAGGAATGCCTTCTTAGCGTGTTGCATTGCCGGTTCTGGCCCGCTTCGGCGCGGCGCGCTAAGCGCGTCGCAGGCCCCAGGCATCGTCGTTCCCAGCGTTTCCCCCCGCCCCCCCCCCGCCTTTACGCAGCAGAGCGCCAAGCAATCAGCCTGCAAGGCGCAGCGTGTCGCAAGGGCCGCCGCCGCGACACGTTAAGCCAACATCCCTCAGTGTAGGAGGAGATTGGGAAGGTCCGAACAGAAGTGTTCGCCCACTTTGCTCACGTGATTCACAATGCCCGGGTGCATCGGGCCAGATCCGTTGGGTTCAGGAGAAGATAGGGAGGAGGAGGAGGAGGAGGAGGAGGAGGAGGAGGAGGAGGAGGAGAAGAAAGAGGAAGAGGAGCAGGAGGAAAGAGGAAGAAGAGGAGGAGGCGGAGGAGGAGGAGGAGGTGGAGAAGGTGGTGGAGACGGAGGCGGAGAAGGCGGGGGAGCAGCAGGAGAAAATGGAGGAGGAGAAGGAAATGGAACATGATGAAGATAGGGAGGAGGAGGAGAAAACGGAGGAGGAGGACGAAGAGGAGGAGTGGAAGGAGGAGGAAGAGGAAGAAGTCAAGGAGGATGAGGATGAGAAGAAGGAGAAGAGTCAGACGCAAGCCTTGTTTGCAGCCCATCTTGAAGCAACGTAGGCTCATGTGATGATGAGGACCATGAGGATGAGGGCGAGGACGGGGATGCTGATTCTGATTCAGATGACGATGACGACGAAGACGATGCTGCTGCTGCTGATGATGCTACTGCTGCCGATTCTGATTCCGATGATGATGATGTGGGTGATTGTGTCGATGATGATGATGATGATGATGATGCTGATGATGATTATGATGATGATGATGACGATGATGATGATAATGATGATGATGACCATCATGATGGTGGTGATGATGATGACTGATGATGATAAAGATGATGGTGATGCTGATGGTGACAATGATAATGATGGTGATGGTGCATGCTGGTGGGTGGCGATGATGATGATGGTGATGATGGTGATGATGATGATAGTGGTGCTGATTCTGATGATGATCCTGATGATGATGCTGATGATGATGATGTTGTGGGTGATGATGGCGATGTTGATGCTCATGCAGATGGTGCTATTGATACTGACGGTTGTCACGGCGATGGTGATATCGATGATGAGGACGGCGGTGGTGATGATGATGATGCCGATGCTGTTGCTGATGATGCTGATGCTGATTATGATGGTGATGCTGATGATGATGATGATGGTGATGCTGCTGCTGATGATGATGATGATGATATCATGCTGATGATGACCGCGATGGTGATGATGACGATGACGACGATGATGATCCTGCTGATGATGTTGAGGTTGATGCTGATGATGATCTTAAGGATATTGATGGTGATGCTGATGATGGCGATGCCGATTATGATGGTGATGCTGCTGATGATGATGCCAGTGATGATGCTGCTGATGATGATGATGATGATGGTGGTGGTGATGATGATGATGATGATGATGGTAATGCTGATGATGATGTTGATGATCATGATGATTGTGGTGATGCTATCGAGGCTGTTGATGACGATGACGATGATGTTGATGATGATGATGATGATGATGATGATGATGATGATGATGATGATGACTATGACGATGACGATGACGACGACGACGATGATGATGTTGATGATCATGATGATGATGATGATGATGATGATGATGATGATGATGATGATGATTATGCTAATGATGATGGTGATGATGATGATGATGATGATGATGGTGATGATGATCATGATGATGATCGGATGCTGTGGATGATTTGGATGAGGATCATGACCGTGACGACGACGAATTCATTTTTTGTGATGTGGCAGAAATTTGATGATGGTGGCGCTGGCGATGATGATTGTGGTGATCATGATGATGCTGATGACGAGTTTGCTGATGCTGCTGATGCTATTGCTGCTGATGATGATGATGGCGAGGAGGAGGAAGAGGAGGAGCAGGAGGAGGAGGAGGAGAAGGAGGAGGAGAACGAGGAGGAGGACCAGTGTGAACCCAAGACTCATCAACGATGTTGGAATACACCCTCCCTCCACGTTCCCTCGTCATTGCCCCCTACAAGGTTTCATTCTCACCGAGTGAAAGTGACCCGTTGGGCGACAACCATTTGAAGATGATGAAGCCTACCAAAAACACCGTTCTCGGGACTCCAACGCGACGAATCGAACTTCAACACCGCGAGTCAACGTAAATGTTGCGCCGTGATAATCCTGAGTCGTTCCAAATTCCGTTTCTGGTACGCTAACCATACGAATCCGTGAAACACTGGCCATTTTTCAAGAAGAAGGTGCGCGGCGCTACGGCGAGAACCACATTTTGGAACCCTCCCTCCATCCGGGAAGCTCTTGCAAAGTGTTTAAACAAATTTGCGCGGCGCTAAGGCGTGAGCCACATTTTGAAAACGATCCGCCCTCAATCCGGGAAGCTCTTGCAAACTTTTAAGACGACTGCGCGCAGCAGTCAGGCGAGAGCCGCATTTTGACAACGACCCGCCCTGCATCCGTGAAGTTCTTGCAATGTTTTGCGACGAATGCGCGCGGCGCTAAGGCGAGAGCCACATTTCGAAAACCACCCGCCCTCCATGTGTTAAGCTGTTGCCAGTTTCTATGCTTCAGGGTCATACATGG
>CAUYUJ010011421.1:15000-23010 GCA_963575745.1 Prorocentrum cordatum | reverse complement strand
CCTCCTCGCCCTCCTCCTCCTCGCCCTCCTCCTCCTGCGCTACTGCCTGAGGCGCAACCGAAGTTCACTTCGGCACCTCTAGAAAGAAATAGAGACCCGCCTTGCCCTCGTCCGTGTCAGTCATGTGCTAGGACACGTCGGGGAGGCGACCTCTCCTCAAAACGTCGAACCAGGCCATCGTTCCACCCCTTTGGGGAGGTTCCCAAGGTCAATGGCCTTGAGGGTGGCCCGACCGTCTTTCGAAAGGCGCCGATCACACTTCCTGGCGAGTCGGACGAATTTCTCTACCCCCTGTGCTCCGCACAAGCGGCAAAACCAAAGGCCTCGGAAGCTCTCGATCCGGTGTGAGTCATCAATCACGGACGGGCGCCCAGGGCAAGATGAGGTCGAGAGCTCCTCCAGGGATCTCTTCCCCACTGTGACTAGGCAGTGTGCACACTTCCAGCCCTTGGAGGTTTGAAAGATTCGATGCGAAGATTCCCTCATGAGCTGAGGGGTCTGTTCAGCCTTGGCCTTTGCCTTGGCTACAGCTCTAGCATGGATGTCGCCTTTCAAAGTGGTTCCATAAAAATCTCTAGAATTCTTCGCAACCTCCAGGGCAACTAAACTCAATCGTTTTTGAACACGCCAGGCCAACTTATCGGCCTCCTGCACTTTCCCTACCAAACTGTAGGGGGTTTGGCTTCCTCCGCGGCTTTGTCGGCCAACTTGTCGGCCTGATCGTTGGCAAACCAGTGTTCTAGAGGAAAACCAGGACCCACCGCCGAACGCTCAAGGTGACTCTTGACCTTGACTAGTGACAACGTACCAGGGCGGTCCACGACCGCCTTCCAGTATTCGGCCCAGAGATCTGCATTACTTCTGTACTTATACCCAGGGCCATGCTTGGCCCCTTGGAAAACATAAGCCGCGTCAACTACATAAGTGGCATCCCCAGCTGTGGCTTGGAGAGCTCTGACAACTGCTAGCAGCTCGGCTCGGGGAACGGTCTGTCTCCAGCCTGCCGTACTCCCTCGGCAAGAGGCTAAGACAGACTCACCCAGACAAATGGCGAAGGCCCAACCAACACGGCGCAAACGAGGGTCCGACCCATGCTCTCCCCCTGAGCCGTCACCGCCTATTACACATCCTACTGGGAGTATATATCTCTGCCCATCCTCAGGCCACTCTCCCTCTCTGCAAATATCTTCTATAGGGAGAGGGGTGTCCTCAGGCGGCATCGTCCACAAAATCGGAACGAGGCCTCGGAGCCAGAAGCATGGGTAAGTTTCAGCCCCTACCTTGGCTTGCTCGCAGAGGCGGTTGTCTTCTTCTAAATCGGGAATGTCTCTATTGAAGGGGCATTCCCAAAGCTGATGATATAACGTTTCATTAGGTGCGCCGCATCTAGGACATGCCGTGCTGCCTATTCCTGTGTTCTCGAAACGTCGCTGGTTGGGCCACAAGGCCCCTTGGGAAATCATCTCCAGAATGGCAGCCCTATGGCTTAAGCCTTTATTGCGCAAAAACTTCAAATGGGCCCAAGTCACAGTTAAGTCCACCCCGTACTCAACCCCCGAGCCCGAGAAATGCTGGCTGGCTTGGGCCCAAATACCCTGTTCCAGGGAAGATCCTACTTCAAAGTCGAGCCTGTCGAGGCCCTCTGCTTCTTCAAAACTAAACCTGAGCCCACAAGGAATGGTCCATTCCCCTGGTGTGTTGGGAATCCAATTCATATCTAAAAGAGTGGCTTGCACTGCCGCCATGTGCCCCTTGACCTGCAGCCAGCGATGCTCCGACTCCCTCAACTTGGCCAAGGACTCGTCCCAGGCTTTGTCGATGGCGGCACGCCACTCGGGGATCCTAGGGAGATGTTCCTGCCAGGCCTGCAAAAGTTCAAGAGGTCCCCAAAAAAGGGGGTCACTGCGCTTCCCAAGACTAATCCTAATGGCAGTGGTAGCACAACCACCTGCCCACTTACTACCGCACATGGCTGAGACTTTCGCCCGCAGCTTCCTCAGATTCGTGGGCGCTAAGCCCATGGCAACGGCTCCCCAGGACACCTGCGGCTTGTAGCCAGTGTTGGCTAGCTTTTTGGCCGCCTTCACGCTTTTGCCCAGGACTCGAATAGCAACAGCTCGTTTGACTCCCTTCTGGTGTCTACCTTTGATGGTCCCTTGTGTCCTGGAAGCAGTAGCTACATCCACTCCAAGATCACGCGCCGAGAGCTCCACTTTAATAGGTAACTGCAACTCCTTAATACGCTTCCGCAATGCCACACGCACCGACGGAGAACTCGCCAGGCCAACTGATTTCTTTGAAATTCGCAATCCTTTGCTGTACATGCCCGTCGTGAGCTGAATGGCCACTTGCGTAGCCTGGTCCACTACTCCTTCTGCCGTGCCTATGTTGAGTTGCGCCAAGTCGTCGACCCAGCTGCCGATGGAATTTCGAGGAGGAGGATGCGATCGATGGATATTGTCTAACATGTCCCACAGATAAATTCTGGACCAGGCTACGCTTTGCATGCAACCAGCAATAATCGAATGGTTGACCTGGATGCTGTCTGAGAGCATAGTGCCAACCGCGAGCCACCTATCTGCCATGTGCTGCAACATGGCAAGGTAAAAGGGCACAAGGGGGTAATCCAGATTTCCAGCTAAGACTGACAGTTGTTCGCCCTGGATAAGATCATAAAACTTCTCTGCGTCCCACAGAAGCTGCACCCAACTAATATTCAAAAGTCCACACGTTTCTGCCTTCAGTTGCCGTAAAACCGCTGCTCGTAGAGGGCTGCTTCCTTTTACCGCTGCATCCCAGAAACCCGCTTTGCTACGTTCCCATGTAACTATTGCTTGCTTGCGCATCACACTCCATAAACGATAGGGCCCTGGGGTCAACGTAATCGGTCGATCTCCTCCTGGCGGCGGTTTCGGGGTGAGGGCGACGACGTTGACCAATATTTGCACTGGCCATTTCAGTTGGGTCTCCACTGCAACGAAAAATTCCAACAACTGCTCTTGGCCCTGCTCCGGTAGCGTGAGCCACTGTCTAGGGTTCCACGGGTCAGCTCCAAGGCCCGCATGATCCTTAAAATATCGCATGCCATGCCGCAGGTCTGCAACCGTGAGATCTGGCAAAGGTCGCTCTTCCTGCTGCGCATGAGCGGCTTCACGAAGGCGCTGAAGCCAAAAAGGAAAAGGTTGCTTAGGTCCTCCAATCGTTCCTCCCCAAAGTCTCGACCACCTTTCCGCCTTCACCTTCATCATCTCAATTGGCTCAATTACCTCATTTCCTCCTTCGTCCTTCTCGATGGCTAGGCTTGGCTCCTCCACCTGCCACGTCCTGGAAAACTGATGGGCCCAACTAGCTCCCGAGGACAAGCTGGTACTAAGAAACTTCCGAAATCCCGCTGTACTTTCTTTCATGGCCACGATGGGGACCTTAGCAAGAACTTCTTTAGCTGCATTTAAAACTTCGCGGATGTCCTCCTTGGTCGAGGGAGGCGATATCAAGGCGGCACTGATCTTGTCGCCTGCATTCCTAGCCGATTCTGGAACAGCTGTAAAGTATTGTGCTACCTGTGCCTCGGTACTCCATGCTTCAATCTGTTTGTGTATAGCCGTGCGGTGATTCTGTACAGTAGTGCTCGTGCTCTTATCAGCCAAAGTAAACAGCTCCTGAAACCTCGATCGAATACCTCCCCAGAAACACACTTCAGGAGAGCGTCCAAAATGTCCAGGCGGTTTTGCAGCGATCAGGTTTTGAACTTTGACCTCAGGGCACATACCTCTCCTGTGGGGTCCTACTTCTCTTCCCGCTCGATTCAGCAAAAAGGCCTCTGCCTGCATGGAGAAGCTCGCGTACAACCTGGTGAGGTCGCCTGAGGTCGCCTCAGGCCAAAAATGATAATGCTGCGGCATCTCGATGCCGTCATTCTGCTGCTGAAACATCTCCCAGGGCTGGTCGGGTCCATATACGTACGGTAGGATTGGGGTGACAGGTACCAGGATGCGGCCTTCCAGGATGTTCTGAGTCAGGTCCAACTCGCCAAAAATTCCCAGATGTGGCGCCCAAGGTCCCTTCTGGTCCAGAGAAAGCTTGACCAAGGAAGCTAGATGTTCCGAGACGACTCCGAAGTCCAGGATTCTTCCAGTGCCTCCAGAATTTGTAAATTCGCCAGGTGGTACAGCGATGTGTCCCCGAACAAATGAAGGCCACCCAGACTCCCAGAGCTCCTCAGGAGTCATGTTCCAGTCCGCCATGACTATGTAGTGCTTAGCCACAGAGAGTAAATATCCAGCTAGCTCTTCTAAAATAAGGCCGTTGGTGCCGACAGCCCCCTCGGAGTCATTCAAATAAGCTGAAACAAAAGTCACATCCAGTCCTTTAAACCTGACTGTCCTGCCTACCCACTGCGTGCCGAAAAACTGTTCTTTACCATCTGGGCCGATCTTACAGGGGTAGAGGACCTGGGAGTGGATGGTGGTCCTCGAGAGAACCCAGACCCCGCCATGCCCAAGCGTCCCTTCTTTGGCTGTGGGGACAGCAGGGGCCGAGGTGGACAACCACCCCGCGCGCTTGAGTTTCTTCTGCGCCTGCAACAGCGCTCCTCCTCTCAAATGAGTTTCGGCACCCATGTGGAGCAAAACATCTTGCATATGCTCTGCTGCTAAATAGGCCATGGCACGCTCGTTCCACTTGGTGTAGTTGGCGAAATAGAAAAAGAACTTCTGCCCAGCGCCGCCGCGTTGCCGAGCATGTGGTACACGTCCTTGGCTAAAGCCCCGTTGGGGAAGCCTGAGACTGCGCGAACTTCTGCTTTGCCGCCTCAAGGGTGGCCTGGATTTGTTCATCAGAAACATGTGGCTGAGACGGTGCCGTGGCTGATGGATTTGTTGCATCTTGCGTCGCCGAGGATGTTGCTGCACCAGAACCCGAGCTAGTCGCCTCGCCCCTGGATTCCGCCGCCGCAGTACCTCCAGCCTCTTGTGATTCAGCATCACCTCCGCCACCAGCTCGTGCTCCACCTTCATTGGTACGTCGCCTTTTGAGTGCCATCCTTGACTTGTATTCTTCAAACTGTTGCTTCCTTTCCAAGAGTGTCTTAGCCGAGGGTCCCACCGCGGCGCAGATAAGTTTGGATACTTCTTTTGCCAATGACTCTTTATGCTCTTTCCATTGCTGCAATTCTTCTGGCGATAGTTCCAACTCCGACGTGTCGAAGCTGGCGCCGTCCTCGAACTTGAGAATCTCCAGGAGCTCGGTCTCCTCCGTGGCGCTGAGCAACTTGGACAGGTTGATGGGGGCGGTCTGCTGCAGCACCTTGGGGTCGACATTCGCCTGGAGAAGAGCTTGGTGCCGAGCTGCCGCCTCTGTTGCAACTCTGGCTTTGTCACGTGTGTCTGATTCCGCTTTGGCAAGGTATTCACGGCATTCTGCTTCATATCGGATTGCACGATCCAGAGCTTCCGCTGTCTTGCGCGCTTGTACCCCAGCCTGATTGAGATCATGTTCTCGCTGGAGTTCTGGCCGTAGCTTGGGTTTGTCCACCTGCTGCACTGGAGGGGCTGCCTTGGCTTCAAAGGCTTGAAGTTCAGCTCCTGCTTCTGGATGTCGTTGCTTGAGTGCCTCCAGCAGCTGCTCCGTGGTGGGCGCGAACGGCGAGGTGGCTGGAAGCGACGTGCCTCCTGCCTGCCAAACGCCTGGCGGCGCGCCAGCGGCCGCCATGTTGCCCACCATGGTGAAGGGGCTCCCACCTGGCGTGCGGGCGCGAGGTGGGCCGTATGCCCAGGCTCCCAAGGCTGGTTTGGGCCAATCATTGGCTGCAGGCCTGAGAGCTTTCCCACACTGCCAACACTGAGTATGCTTCTTCCAATTCCAGCGATAGCCACAAGAAGCATGCGGGCCCCCCCCCCCTCCCCCCCCCCCCCCCACCCTCCCCCTCCTCCTCCTCCTCCTCCTCTCCTCCTCCTCCTCCTCCTCTCACCCCGCCTCCTCCTCTCCTCCTCCTCCTTCCTCCTCCTTCTCCTCCTCCTCCTCCTCCTCCTCCTCCTCCTCCTCCGCCTCCTCCTCCTTCTCCTCCTCCTCCGCCTCCTCCTCCTCCTCCTCGTCCTCGTCGCGCGCCTCCGCCTCGCGGAGCCTCCGCTCGGGGCCGCCGCCTCCGCGGGCGGACGCCTCTGCCGCCGAGTCGGCCGGCGGAGCTCGCGGGGCGTCGCGAGGCGAGCATCGAGGGTCGAGGGTCGAGGATCGAGGGGCGCGGGTCGAGGGGCGCGGGTCGAGGCTCGAGGGTCGAGGGTCGAGGGTCGAGGATCGAGGGTTGAGGGTTGAGGGTCGAGGGTCGGGGAGGAGGATCGAGGGTCGGGGGTCAGGAGGGCACTCTTTACTGCGAGGGCCGCGCCCCTCGTGCTACGTAGCCCCCTGGCGCGCGCCGCCCAGTGCCCACGGCGCCGTGGGGCGCGCCGCCCCGTGGGACGGGGAGAGTAATGAGTCGTCGTCGTCGTCGTCGTCGTCGTCGTCGTCGTCGTCGTCGTCGTCGTCGTCGTCGTCGTCGTCGTCGTCGTCGCCCAGCGTCGTCGTCATCGTCGTCGTCGTCAGCGTTGGCGTCGGCGTCGGCGTAGTCATGCGATAGTCCTGCGCTCGGCGTGCCCAGAGATCTGACTCTCCGAAAATTGTAACGGCGGGTTTTTGGCCGTTTTCCGCCTCCTCCAAGGGCCCTCGTCGGGCCTCGGGACCGTCGAACAACGACGCAGGACGAAGACTGGCCCATGGGGAAGTGGTCCGGACCTCCTGGGGCCTGCGCGTCGAAAAATCTGGAGCAGCCAGATGTCTGAGAATGGGGGATGGTCCTGCGCTCGGCGCAGGAGTGCGAGGAAGCGCAAGCAGGAATCGAAGCGTGTGGACCAGCGACGGGTCCCGTCGCCAGAGCAGGCAGCACCGGCTCCATGCTCCGAGGGGTGCGTTGTCCAGTCCGTGGATTTGGCGCTCGGTCTGGTGCCCGCGCGCCCATGCCAAGGATCCGTAGTCCATGTTACCGTGTGCCCCAGAAGAGAAGGGGGTCGATCGACGACGCGAGGATCAATCGACCACATCGGTCCTCGGTGGCGGCGGCGGCGACGACGGCGACGACGACGACGGAGACGAAGACGGAGACGACGCAGACGAGGACCTCGACGACGACGACGACAACGACGACGACGACGACGACGACGAGGACGACGACGACGACGACGACGACGACGACGACGACGACGAGGACGACGACGACGACGACGACGACGACGACGACGACGACGACGACGACGACGACGACGACGACGACGAGGACGACGACGGCGACGACGACGACGACGAACCACGTCGGTCCTCGGCTGCGGCGGCGGCGATCGTCGGCGGGCGTCGGCGGGCCCCGCGGGGGCGGAGGGCGGGAGGGCAGGAGCCGCGCCGGGGCGCCACGGCGAGCTCGACGCAGCGGCGCGCGCCCCCCCCCCCCCCCTTTTGCGCGGCTCCCTCGTTGCTGGGGGACTGCGCATTTTTCGTATGCACGCTTGTGGGGAGGCGGAGGAGGGGAGAGGGGGAGTAGGAGGAGGAGGAGAAGGAGGAGGAGGAGGAGGATGAGGAGGAGGAGAGGAGGAGGAGGAGGAAGAGGAGGAGGAGGAGGAGGAAGAGGGAGGAGGGAGGAGGAGAAGGGCGACGACGACGGCGACGAGGGCGACGACGACGACGACGACTACGACGACGGCGACGACGACAACGGCGATGGCGATGGCGACGGCTATGGCGACGGCGACAGAGACGGCGATGGCGACGACCACGGCGTCGGCGACGGCGACGACAACGACGACCACTGGCTAAGCGAGAAAGACTGTGACGGGCAAAGTTGCGGCACTGGCGCCAAAGATGCGGACAAGCATTGTTGCCGCTCGGGCGGGGGGGGGAAGATGCAGGAGCCGCGAACGCCTGGTTGAAGAAGAAACAAACTGCGCAAACATCCTCCACTGTCGACGGAGGAGGAGGAGGAGGAAGAGGAGG
>CAUYUJ010011421.1:0-10000 GCA_963575745.1 Prorocentrum cordatum | reverse complement strand
CCCAGAGTTCTCGACCCCTTCCCCAGGACCGGTTTGTCATCCTGAGTCGTTTTTTGACGCTCCCGAGGCCCGGTGAGGGCCCCCGGAGGCCGAAAATGGCGAAAAACCTCCCGTCATGAATTTTTCATTACCCGAGGGGGCCGGGGCACGTGCCTCCTTACACTCCTATGGCGATGTGGCCCTCGGAAGGGTCCTGTGTCCTCTCGCGTGCCCTTTCCAGTCCAGGCTGGCTGTGAACGAGCGGGTGCGCGTCTGCGCAGGACCTTCCCTGGAGTCCCGGGCGCCTCCGAGAGGCCCCGCCGCCCTCCGAGCAGACCTGCTCCTCCTCGCTTTCCCCCCCCCCGCTCGGCGCCGATCGGCGAGCAGCAGGCCGCGCGCCCTCCCTCGGCACGAGGCCGGGGCACGCACCGAAGGCGCTAAGGCCTGCAGGCCCGGCCGGGCCCGCTGCTCCGGGGCGAGGTCGGGCCCGTCCCTCCGATCGGAGGACTCTTCCAAAAACCAGTGGACAAAAATTGCGCGGGGGGGCGACTTTTGGGAGCATGTTTTTGGAAAACGTTGGGCATGTCTGGGGTATTTGTATTCTTTCGTCGAAAATCGGCCTGTCGAAAGACCCAGACATCGGGCGTCTCGAAAAAATCGAGCCAGATGTTTTTCCCAGTTTCTGGCCTCTCGGGGCCCTCGCCGGGCCTCGGGACCGTTCCAAAAACGACTCGGGATGAAAAACCCGTCCCGGGGAAGTGGTCGGGAGGTCGGGGGCCCGCGTCTCGAACAAATCGAGACGTCGGATGTCGGGGGACGCGCCCGACTGAACTCCGGTGCGACGCCCCACGGCGGCTGCAGCCCGGAGTCGGCCGGCGAGGCCCCGATAGTCGGCCATGCCGAGGTGCCGGAGCGGGGGGCTGCCAGAGGCCTCTGAAGAAAGGCCCGGCCTCGTGGTCGTCTTGGTGAGGCATGGCTTTGCCGCTCGGCGCGGGCCCTCGCAGCCCCCTCCCCCCCCCCCCCTAAATGGAGTACAGTCGGGGCCCTGAAGAAGGAGCCCTTTTCGTTGGGGAGGGGCTCGATGTTTTATTACTTGGTCCACGCCTTGCCTATAAGGAATTTCCCTTCAGTTTTCGATGGGAGGTCGAAGTTTAACTTACGAAAAAGGGGGCCTCGTTCCTTATTTAGGGTTCCTTAGGTCAACGCCTCGACTGTAGATCCTGGCCGATTCGGGGCGCCTGCTTCGGGCAGGTGGGGTCCTTCCCTTCCGCGGGACGCACTGCTGCAAACGGCCGCGCTAGGCAGAGGTCCGGAGCCAGACCCCCCTCCCCTTTCCCCCCCCCCTTCCGCCCGCTGTCGAAACGCCGAACTACAAAAAAAATCGCTCACTCTTCTCGCTTCCCCCCGGAGCTCGCCGCTGAACCGATGGCTCGTGCCCCCTCTCTCTCTTCCCTCCCTCCTGCTCTCCAGAGCAGCCGCGCTGGACAACAGACAGAAGTGGGTGCCGCGAGGGCGGCCGCTTCGGCGCGAGCTGCCGCCGCCTCGGCGGGTCCAGCCGCGGGCGCGGAAGGATGCCGCAGCCAGCGGAAGAGAGGCCCGCGCCGCCAGTGGGAGGTGACGAGGTCGCAGAGGCAGTGGAGGGCAGCGCGCGACTGGCGACAGGTATTAAGTCGGGCGTGTCCCCCTGCAGGAGGAATGCTCAAAGATAGTCAACAAAATGGTCTGGGGACGGTTTTTTGAGTGCTTCTTGACCATTCTGGAGTATTTTTGGAGTATGTTTTTTGTTTGTCGAAAATCCCCCTGTAGGGGGACAGGCCCGCCTTAAGACAAGTAGTCGGAGTCCCAGTTGGCGCTCTGTCCTGCAGACCGGCGAACAGAGCAGTGCTTTGCCCCCGCCGCCGAGCACTCCAGGGCCCGGCAAGACGTGCCGTCGTGCCGTCGTGCATACGGCCAGATGCCCGTGCAAGCTGAGAATGGGAGTATGAGGAAGCGCGAAATGGGACAAGCTCATGGCCGATATCCGCAAGCCCAGAGGCCAACGACCAGGTCCGCAGACTGTTCCATGACTGGACCCGCGGACCACGGGCGCAGCGCGACGTGATGTGGGGCACCGGCCATGCCACATCGACGGGTTGTCCACGACCTGGTCCGTTCCAAGGGCAGCCTGGGCATGTCTGGTGTTGAAGCTGGCGATACGTGCAGTCGGACGGCCTGCGCGGACCGAACAGCAAGCCTGAGGCCGCGAGGCCGAGGTCGTGTTCAAGCAGACCGAGATCGCAACCCTCGAGGCAAAGGGGATGGTTTCCTGGCGTGGTCGCGGGGCCGTGGTTGCTCTTAAATTCCTGCTCGGCGGATGGACGACGAGGGCCAGGCTGCATGCCCCGCTGTTCGCCTGTAGATTCGGCTGCGCGCGCGTCAACACCCAATGGCACCAGGTGGACGACTTTCGACACTACTGGAGGTGCCCAAAGCTGCAGGAGATTCTCAACCACCCCAGGTACCCTCCCTTACCAGCCTCTCCTCCGGAGCGAGGAGGAGGAGGAGGAGGAGGAGGAGGAGGAGGAGGAGGAGGAGGAGGAGGAGCATGGAGGATGAGGAGTAGGAGGTTTGTAGTAGGAGAGGAGGATTAGAGGAGGGAGGAGGAGGGAGGGGAGAAGGGTAGGAGGTGAGGAGTGAGTAAGGAGAGAGGATGAGGAGGGGAGTATGTAGGAAGGAAGGAGTAGGGAGGATTAGGAGAGAGGAGGAGAAGGAGGATAGGAGAGGATGAGAGAGGGGATGAGGAGGAGGAGGAAGGAGGAATGAGGAGGATTAGAGGTAGTGAGTGAGTAGGAGGATTAGGACAGGAGGAGGAGGAATGAGGAGGATGAGGAGGAGGAGGAGGTGGAGGATGAGGAGGAGTCCCTTTACCCGGGTTCGTCCAGTTGTCTTATTATAAGCATTTTGGCGGCGAGTAATCATTAGCTGGGGCCCTCTACGGGTGAGCCCTGAGCTGCTGTGGAGCCTCGTGAGAGATTGCCACCTCCTTAACAGGGTGCCTCGCGGGCCCCCGTGTGCAGTGGCCGCCGCACCTGCCCTCCTGGAGGGCCTCCGGGATGTAGGTTTCACACTCAAGCCGCAGGCGTTCGGTGGCGTCGCCCTCCCCCAGACCACGAGGCACAGTTGAGGAAGGAGGGTGATTCCAAGAAAAGCGCCGCCCGACTCTGCGCTCGACACCAGTGCCCTGTTTCGCGTCCAACTGTGATCAAGTCCACAGTTGCCCCAGGAGGGGTCCCGAGCCGTCGGCTTGGAGCGCATTCCAGTCACTCCTGGAGCAGAGGGATCCGCGCACCCACCGGGACGTGGATGTTGGCCGCGGTGGGGGCCCTGCTCCCGCTGTCCAGAGTGCCGAGGCTGCCGGCCACGATGTTCAGGCGGCGCCGAGTGGAATCGGGGCCATGCCCAGCGAGGACGAGGAGCGCATCCTCTCATCCTCTTCGAGGTGGGCGGCGCAGACGACGCCGCTGCTTTCAGGACCAGCTTGCGCGATGTTCGGGCGAAGCGGCAGACGTGCTCCCAGCACTGATGTCGAGGCGACTGCGCTTAGGGGATGGCCCGATGGACTGCAGGCCCGCTCGGCCGCGGCCGGGAGCAGGGCCGCGGGCCGCGCTCGCCCACTTCGAGAGAGCATCTGGACGGGAGGGGCATGCTGGCCGGCATGGCGCCAAGGTCAGGGGCAACGTTCGGCGAGGGGGATCGGATCCCCGGGGGGGTGCATCGACCCCCACTCGCCCATTCCTCGCCGACAGAGGCCCGATGGCCCACGCCTCCCAGGAAAATGTGCGGATTCGCTATAGGGGGGCCTCTCGCCGATCTGCCGGCGATGGATCGCCGATGCAGGCTCGATGTTGACACCTCCCCCCCCTGCGCTGGTCCCCCTCCAACGTTGCCCCTCACGAGGGGTCAGTGTCGGCGCCAGGCGGGGCAGAACGGGCCTGGAGCGACGCGGTGCGATGTTCCGTTTCGGTTCACGCGTCGTTGCGCTGTGCTTGACGCGGCGGCAGGATGGTGAATAGGGCGGAGGGTTGAGCACGATGGCGAAGCGCTCGGTGCAAGGAGTTGCAGGAAGACGTGCCACCACGCATTTCGGGGCAGCGTCGGCTACGTTTCTCGTGGTGTAAGAGTTCGGTCGTCGTTGGCCACCGGGCTGGTGCACCATGCACGCCGTGGGTCCGTCAGCTCAGTCCCCCCCCCCTGCGGGGCAGCCTTTTGCGCCGCGTGATGAGGAGCAGCATGCCCCATCGCGGCGTCGGCGAACGGTGAACGGTATTGCTTCTCCGTCTCCCCACCTTCGTGGAAGCAATACTTTTTCACCATGCGAACAGGGCACCCCGCAGTTGAGGGGGGAGGGGGAGGGGGCAGGGGAGGGGGGAGGGAGCATTCACCTGATTAACCTGACGACCCATCAAGGAAGCAACACGCAGCGCACCCTGACCGTGAGCACTCCTTGTATTCTCGCTCTGGGCGAGAAGGCATACCCCGCTTGGCTCGTTTCATCATCCCCTTCATCGTTTTCCTCCCCCCTCCTCCATCACCAGCTTTCTTGCGGCCCAGAGGTCTCCAGAGGCCCCAAAACAGCCCAACACGTTGAAACGTCAAAAACTGAATTTCCTCAGACCTCCGTTTTCGAAATCCGCTCGAAATCACTTCTCCGACACCCACCGGGGACCGGTGTTCAATCCCGGATCGACTTCTGATGGTACCGAGGTCCGAGATGGGCCCCCAGAGGTCGAACTCGATGAGAAATGGGAAAGGAATTTCTTAGAAGCCGTCCGCCTCCTCCGATCTTCACAATGACGACGACGAGCGTCGACGACGAGCGCCGGCGACGACGACAAAGACGAGCGTCGACGACGAGCGTCGGCGACGGCGACGACGGCGGCGACCAAGACGACGACGACGACGACGGCGACGGCGACGGCGACGGCGACGGCGACGGCGACGGCGACGGCGACGGCGACGGCGACGGCGACGACGACGACGACGACGACGACGACGACGGCGACGACGACGACGGCGACGACGGCGACGGCGGCGGCGACGGCGACGGCGACGGCGACGGCGACGGCGACGGCGACGAGCGTCGGCGACGAGGCGGCGGCGGCGGCGGCGGCGACGGCGGCGGCCCGCGGCTGTCGGCCCGCCGACCCGCAGGACCAGCCCGGGAGCCCCGGCATGGAGCTGTGCGAGGCGTTCGCGCGGGGGGGGCCTCGGAGGGCGCGCGGCCCTCCGAGATGGGGGCTTCGAGGAGGGCGGCGGCGGCGAGGAGGAGGGGGAGGAGGAGGGGGGAGGAGGAGGGGGAGGAGGGGGGCGCGAGGGGGGAACAGGGGGGGAGAGGAGGGGGAAGAGCGAGGAGGAGGAGAAGGGAAGGAGGAGGAGAGGCAGGCCGGAGGAGGAGGGAGGAAGAGGAGGAGGAGGAGGAGGATGAGGAGGAGGAGGAGGAGAGGAGGAGGGGGAGGAGGGGGAGGAGGAGGCAGGAGAGGAGGAGGAGGAGGCAGGGGAGGAGGAGGAGGAGGAGGAGGAGGAGGAGGATGAGGAGGAGGATGAGGAGGAGGAGGAGAGGAGGAGGAGGGTGAGGAGGAGGGGCGGAGGAGGAGGAGGAGGAGGAGGAGGAGAGGAGGAGAGGAGGAGGAGGAGGAGGGGGGAGGCGGAGGGGGAGGAGGAGGAGGAGGAGGAGGAGGAGGAGGGAGTGAGGAGGAGGAGGGAGGAGGAGGAGGAGGAGGAGGGGGGAGGGGGAGGCGGAGGAGAGGAGGAGGAGGAGGAGGAGGGAGGAGGGAGGAGAGGGGGAGGAGGAGGAGGAGGAGGAGGAGGAGGAGGAGGAGGAGGAGGAGGAGGAGGCGGGGTGGGGGAGGGGGAGGGGGAGGGGGAGGTGGAGGAGGGAGGAGGAGAGGAAGGAGCAGGGAGGAGGAGGAATAGGCGGATGAGGAGGAGGAGGAGGAGGACAAGGAGGGAGGAAGAGGGAGGAGGGAGGAGGGTGAGCAGAATGGCCAGAGGCCTCTTGGATGCCTCTCGGAGTCTCTTCCGATGTCTCTTGAGAGCTTCTTGGAGTCCTCTTTGGGCATCTTGAGTCTCTTGGAGCGTCTTGGGTGTCTCTGGGCAGCCTTCTGGGGCCTCTTGCAAGTCTCTTGGGAGCCTCTTGGGGACTTATTAGGGGCCTCTTGTGGCCTCCTGGGCGCCTCTTGGGCCACTCAAGGCTCTAGGGGCTCTCTTGGGAGCGTTTCGGGCCGTCTTGGGGGCCACCTTGGAGGCGATCAATCAATGAAGGGGGGATCCTTAATTTGCTGCCCCCCCCTCCATCCTCAGGAGGCCAACATGGGTCCAAAACCTATGCCAACTCAGTGTACTTGGCCGTCTAGTCGATGCCTTCTGGGACGCCCTGACGGCGCGCGCCCCCCCCGTGCAGACCCAGGGGGAGGTAGGCCGAGGGGTCAAGTTCCTGGCGGGCACGCCGCAAACCGCATCGCTAACTCCCACCCGCCCTCCCAGCGCGTAGGCAGCACCCGAGCGGAGGGCCCCAATTCCCTAGAGATCCGACGTCGTGATTTTTTCAAGCCGGGGCCCCCGGAAGCCTCGACCCACCGGTTTGTCATCCTGAGCCGTTTTTCGACGGTCCCGAGACCCGGCGAGGGCCCCCAGGGGCCGAAACTTGCGAAACATCGGGGGAAGAGAACTATGCACATGCACCGATCCTGACAACGCCCATCCTTGACCCAGGATTGGTGCATATACCTTCCTGGCCAAGGTAAGAGGGCGTATGCACCGATTCTGGGCTCAGGGTTGGGCCTGGCCAGAATCGGTGTATATGCACAGTTCTTTTTCCTCTAAAACACCTCGGTCCTGATTATGTCAATGCTGTGGCTCTCTGGGTCCAGGGAGCTCACGAGGTGGGATCCCCCTCGAGCGAAGCGCCAGCCGAGCATTCCGTCAGAAGGGTGGCCTCCTCTCGGGGAGCGCAGAGCAGAGGCACCGCTTGGCCAGACGTGTTTTTTCCCCCTCCTCCTCCTCCTCCTCCTCCTCCTCCTCCTCCTCCTCCTCCTCCTCCTCCTCCTCCTCCTCCTTCCTCCTCCTCCCTCCTCTCCTCCTCCGCCTCCTCCTCTCCCGCCCCCTCCTCCTCCTCCTCCTCCTCCTCCTCCTCCTCCTCCGCCTCCTCCGCCTCCGCCTGGAAGGGCGCGTGCCCGCACAGCATCGGGCAGTGCGTCGACACTCCCAGGCATACACGCTGTTCGTGTCTGAGTATTCGCAAGTGCTTTGATTTTTTTGGGGGGCCAAGATCCTTTCATTTTTTGGGGCTCTGCTCAGATCCCTTCTCCTCGTCCTCCTCCTGCTTCCTCCTCCTCCTCCTCCTCCTCCTCCTCTTTGTGCGGGCTCTTACCCTTCGAATTCTTGGGCGGGAGCTGGCTTGGAAGGATCGAGTCGCCGCAGAGTGCGGCTAATAACGTTACCAATACGTAGGACGAGAATGCGGGGATATTAACCCGGCCGGCCTTCGCTGGAACAAAAAAAATATCCTTTCATTTCTAGTTGTTCTGTCCTGGGCCTCTTCCTGGCCACTAGGGGGCCAGGAGCAAGTAGAAACGAGCACCATTGGACGTGAGCACGATTAGAACTGAGCGACGTGCACGTCAGGCAGCACGTCGACACTCCTGCCGTCCGTGCGAAAGCCAGGAATGCGTCGACACTCCCAGGAATACGTCGGGCAAGACGTCGTCAAAAACCCTGCGGAGTGATCGCGGAGCGTTCGCGCACGATCCAGAGTTCGGCGCAGCATGGAGGTGGTCTTGCCTCTTTGCTTGGGATGGCGGGAGGGTGTTGGCATTGCACGCATCCGGCACTATGGGGGCACCCCCACCGTGCTTGTCAACGGCCAGTGCAAAGTGATCGCGGAGCGTTCGCGCATGATCCACAGTTTGGTGCAAAGTGTAGTTCGTACTGCTGTTTTTCCCCGCCCTCCTGCGTTGGGTTCTCGTTTTGACTAGAGCACGGCGGTCGCAACTTCTCCTCCTTCTCCCGCCTCCCTCCTCTCTTCCCTCCTCCTTGCCTCTCCTCGCCGTCGCCGTCGTTGGGGGCTGCGAACTGCGAAGCTGTCGCCGCTTTCGTGGGTGACTGGGAGGTCCAGCGGAGTGACGCCCTTTTCAGATCCGAGGGGACCTCGCCGTCGTAGGGCGCTGCGAACTGCGAAGCCGTCGCCACTTTCGTGGGTGCCTGGGAGGTCCAGCGGAGCGACGACCTGTTCAGATCAGATGGGACCTCTCCGTCCCTGAGGCCTGCGAGCTGCGAAGCCATCGCCACTTTCGTGGGTGCCTGGGAGGTCCAGCGGAGTGACGTCCTGTCCATATCAGATGAGTCCTCGCCGTCGCTGGGGGCTGCGGACTAGTAAACCGTCGCCATTTCCGCGGGCTCCTGGGAGGTCCAGCGGAGCGACGCCCTATTCAGATCAGATGAGTTCTCGTTGTCAAAGGGGGGCTGCGAACTAGTAAACCGTCGCCATTTCCGCGGGCTCCTGGGAGGTCCAGCGGAGTGACGCCCTATTCAGATCAGATGAGTTCTCGTTGTCAAAAGGGGGCTGCGAGCTACGAAACTGTCGCCATTTTCGCGGGCTCCTGGGAGGTCCAGCGGAGTGACGTCCTGTCCAGATCAGATAAGACCTCGCAGTCGCTGGGGGCTGCGAACTACGAAACTGTCGCCACCTGCAAACCGTCGCCACCTTCGATTTCCTCGTCCAGCGTCGGGCCTATGAGCCCTCCTACTGCTATCCTGTAAGTCGTGCAACGCGCGCGCATCCCATGTAGCTTCCACCACACACTGCTGTTCCCGTGTTGTCGTCGTCCGTATTGATCTGGGCCAGTTCCTCTTGCCAATGATTGCGCATGGGTTTGGTACGCCATTGGGTAATTTGCAAGGGATGGTGGGGGAGGGTTTGCAGTGCCCCTGGTTTGTCGCCAGTTCGGCGGGGGAGGGGGTGTTCATCTAGTGGCCTTCGACCCATCCCGCCACCGTGCGCAGATTGTGGGTCAGAGTTCTCAGGGATGCGTCTTGGGGTCTTTTCGGAGCGCTCTCGGAGGCCTCTTAGGGGCAGTTTTGGGGCATCTTGGGAGCCTCTTGAGGGCCTCTCGGGGGCCTCTTGGGGGGCCTCTTGGGGGGCCTCTTGGGGGCCTCTCAGGGCTTATTGGGAGCTATTTGGGTGTCTCTTGGGGCCTCCTGGGGGCTCCTCGGGGCCGAGGGCTCGAAACGTCCTTTCGGATCTCCTTTATTGTGCCCCTCTAGGGGCCGTCTTGGCGGCCTCTTGGGCCGTCTGTAGCGCCTCTTGGGCCGTCTTGGTAGTAATGTTTGCCTCTTCGGGCTTTCCTGGGAGGGCACTTGAGGGCCCCTTGGTGCGTATCGGAAGCTTATTGGGCCGTCTGGGGGCCATCTTGGGCATCTTGGGGCGATCTTTGGGCGTCTCGGGGCCCTTGTGTGCCGTCTTGAGGACCTCTTGAGTCCTTCTTGACCCATATTTGGCCCTTCTTGGACCCGAAAAAAACACGCGAGAACACGCGACAAGGCCAAGGGAGCATGCGAGAAGCCCAATAGGATTTGGCAAGTTTGGGCTCAGGGCCCCTAAGGGACTCCTCAAGAGTGAGGATTGATGCTTAGAGGATGAGGGAAAGGACCTGAGGGCACGCCCACTCCATGCCCAGAGGCGCGGTGGCGGAGTAATACGGAACAGTAACAAACCCCTCCCCGAAGGGGAAGATGAAAGAGGAAGCCCGCTAAGGCACCTCCGCATAGAGAGCTGGTGGAATTTCTTCCTGCACGCTCTTCAATCCTCGAGAGGGGAGGAGGAGAGGAGGAGCATGATGCTGATGATGATGATGATGATGATGATGATGATGATGATGATGATGATGATGATGATGATGATGATGGTGGTGGTGGTGGTGATGATGATGATGATGATGATGATGATGATGATGATGATGATGATGTTAATGATGATGATAATGAG
>CAUYUJ010011420.1:0-23014 GCA_963575745.1 Prorocentrum cordatum | reverse complement strand
CTGCCGAATCCGCCCCGGGGCCGGGCCCCGCCCCGCAGCTGCTCCTGCGGTGGCGTCAGCGTGCCCGGGACCGGGGCGGCCGCACAGGGCTGCACTCCTCGCGCGATGGGTGCGCGACGACGACGACGGCGACGACGACGACGAAAACGACGCCGACGACGACGACGACGACGACGACGACGACGACGACGACGACGACGACGACGACCACGAAAACGACGCCGAAGACGATGCTGGCGGCGGCGGCGGCGGCGACGATGACGACGTCGACGAAAACGACGCCGAAGACGGCGACGGCGGCGACGCCGAAGACGGCGACGGCAGTGGCGACGACGACGACGACAACGACGCCGAAGACGGCGACGGCGGCGACGCCGAAGACGGCGATGGCAGCGGCGACGACGACGACGACGACGACAACGACGGAGAAGAAGACGGCGACGATGAAGACCCGTGCGGCGCGGGCGATGCCCCCCTGGGCCGCCCCCCCTCCTCCTTAGAAGGCAATTGCTGGGATGTCTTCGTCGGAAGGGTCCAGGAGGATTCAACCCCATGGGTAAAACGAAGCTAGGACGAGGATGATAACGGGGGAGGATAAATCGAAACTCTCTGAGATCCTTCTGGAAGATGTCTTGGGCGCCGCGGCCTTCTCCGAGCGTCCCGGAACGCTCTGAGAGCGTTCCGGAATGCTCTGGGACGAATTTGTCCTCGTCCCAGCCCCCGTCCGACCCTGGGCCGCCCCCCCTCCTGAGGAGGCAGGCAACTGCTGGGAGGTCTTCGCCGGAAGGATCAAGGGATCAAGGAGGATTCGGCCCCACTGGGGGGGCTGTGACGCGGGAGTATGCCGCGGATCAAATGTGATTGAGCCCGATTGAGGCGGACTAGTTAGGCTGGATTGAGCCAGGTTTCGGACCAGGGCAGAGTCAGAACTTGACCTCCCAGGAGTTGCATCCGAACCCTCCCTCGTCCCCCCCAAGGATGGGTGCCTCACTTCGCCCTTCGCCGCTTCGCGCAGCGCGAGGCGTGCATGACTTCGCTCTCTCGCGCCGCCCTCCAAGGGAGAAGATGAGGATGAGGAGGAGTCGGAGCCGAGCCGCGAAGCGCGAAGAACTTCGCGCCCTCGAGGGCGCGGGCACCGCGCCGGCTGCCGCCCGAATCCTTCGGGCACGCGGCTCTCCCCCTCCTCCTCCTCCTCCTCCTCCTCCTCTTCTTCTTTTTCTGCTTCTTCTTCTTCTTCTTCTTATTCTTCTTCTTCTCTTCTTCCTCCTCCTCCTCCTCCTCCTCCTCCCCCTCCTCCTCCTCCTCCTCCTCCTCCCGTGTCCCTTCAGCGAGACGTCAGAGTGGCTGTCCGCCGCCTCCTCCTCCTCCTCCTCCTCCTCCTCCTCCTCCTTGCCAGGTGCGTCACTTCCTCCGCTCCTCCTCCTCCTGTGTCCCCTGCGCCCCCTCCTCCTCCCCCCCCCCCCCTTCCCGCGGAGGCGAGACCTGGGGGGCGGCGCTCGTGGTGGGCCCCGACCGGGCCGCTGCGCGCGGGAAGTGCGCGCCGCACTGCTGGGCAGCATGGGGCTGACCCCTCTCGGGTCGGGCGACCCAGACCCCCGACGTCATGATTTTTTCATGACGCGACCCCCAGAGGTCTAGACCGATTCCACGGGACCGGTTTTTCATCCCGAGTCGTTTCTTGACGGTCCTGAGGGCCGGTAAGGGCCCCCGGAGGCCGAAAATAGCGAACAACCTCGCGTCATGATTTTTTCATGACTCGAGGGGGTCGGGCGACAGCACAGGGACAGCAAAAAGGGGGCCTCGGGCATCGGCTCCCGCAGCTGGCTCTCCCGGCGCCTCCTCTGGCGCCGGGGAGGCGGCCACGCGTCGAGGACTCGCACCCTCTGGCGGCGAGGCCGCAGCCCGCTGCACACCAGGACTTTCGCGCCTCTCCTCCTTCCCCCCCCCAGGTGCGCCCGACCGACCCCGACCCGCGGCGAAGGCGGTCCTGTCGCGAAGGGCTCGGGCCGCGCCAGCGGGGGCACCGCCATCGGCTCCGACCGCGCCGGCGGGAGCACCGAGGCGGAGGATGAGGAGGAGGCGGAGGAGGAGGAGGAGGCGGAGGAGGAGGAGGAGGAGGCGGAGGAGGCGGAGGAGGAGGAGGAGGAGGAGGAGGAGGAGGAGGAGGAGGAGGCGGAGGAGGCGGAGGAGGAGGAGGAGGCGGAGGAGGGAGGAGGAGGCGGAGGAGGAGGCGGAGGCGGAGGAGGAGGAGGAGGAGGAGGAAGAAGATGAGACCGAGGAGGACGATGGGGACGAGGACGAAGACGGCGAAGACGGCCGCGCTGGAGGAGGAAGACGACGAAGAGGATGACAGCGATGCAGACTAGGCGGGAGGAGAATGAGGAGGGGAGAACCAGCAGGAGGGAGGATGACGCCGACGACGACGAGTACGACGACGAGTACGACGACGGCCCGCGCCTGCGGAATCACGGTCGTCGGCTCGGAGGGCCGAATCCGAGGAGGCGCGAACTGCCCCGGCAGCGACGGCGGGGGCGTCGCGGCGCCATTGTAGGCGGCTGGGGGCGCGGGGCCACGTGGGCTGGAGACGTCCTCGCCGTCGCCGTCGTCCCCGCTATCGCTGTCCCGACCTCCTCGCTCCTCCTCCCCACGTCTCCGTCATCCTTCGCCTTCTCCCGCCCCCCCCCTCCTCGTCTTCTTCCTCCTCCTCCTCCTCCTCCGCCTGCTGGTCCCTCTCCGCCCTCTCCTCTCTCTCATCCTCCTGCGGCTTCTCCTGGTCGAGGTCGAGGAGGGAGGAGGGAGGCGGATGAAGCGGAGGGAGCAGGGACGTGGGAGACGGGAAAGGAGAGGAGGCCGATGCTCTTTCGAGACTACTTCGTTACGGGAGTGGCGGGCGTCCGCTCACACGGATCCGTTGTAATCGCACGCGTGTTGGCAGCTTCGGGGTGGAGTGTCGTCGCGTTGCTCTTCCTGCTCTTCCTGCCCCGAGGGTGGGGAAACCTGCGTGGCCAGGCCGGGGAGGCCCACGCGGCCCTGTGGGGGCCCACATGCCTCCTTCTCCTCCTCCTCCTCCTCTTCCTCCTCATTCTCCTCCTCCTCCTCCTCCTCCTCCTCCGCATGCTCATCCTCATCCTCATCCTCCTCCTCCTCCTCCTCCTCCTCCTCCTCCTCTTCCTCATCATCATTCTCATTATCATTATCATCATCATCACCATCACCATCACCATCACCATCACACATCCACCACCCATCACCATCATCACCATCATCACCATCACCATCACCATCACCATCACCATCATCATCATCATCATCATCATCATCATCATCATCATCATCATCATCATCATCATCATCATCATCATCATCATCATCATCATCACATCATCATCACCATCCTCATCGCTCCTCCTCTTCCTCCTCCTCCTCCTCCCCGGAGCCCATCGCCGTAGGGCCCAACGGCGGCGCCAGCCCGGCTTGCGCAGAAGTGCATAGTCGAAGAGAATGGGCGCCTGGGGCGGGCTTCTGATTCCAGGTTGAACACTTGAACAGCCCAAACAGACAGTAATGAAGGGGCCCAAGGACACACAATAAATACACACAAATAAAAACATTCCCCATGTTTTCTTATATTTTCTGGGTTTCTGTCTTCCCCCCCACTTCCCATATTTTCATATATTTTCCTGGGAGTCGAGGATTCGTTGTGTCTGTGTGTTTCCTTCCCTCCTGACAGTGAGGATGCGCGGCAAGGATGCAGTCCCCTTGGGCTCCCATGGCGAGGCTCTTCGAGCGGGGCCGGCCGTCGACAGGGGCTAAGGATGGATCGAGGAGGCAAGGAGGCAAGGATGCAGGGGTAATGCGGGATGGCGATTGATAAAACAATGGGAGAGAACGACTTAAGACATAGGTGTCTGCTGTGTCTGCTTAGTCTTCTGACAAGCGGAGAACGACAAACAAATAGTTTTCCAGCCCGCGGCCGGTTTTTTCTAATCGTCATCCCGGGCGCCGCCGCGTGAACACGACCCCCGGTCATTTATTAATCGTCATCCTCCATTACCCTTTGGAACATTACCCACCCTTGCAATCGATTTCGACTGTGGCCTCAGTCCTACCCGCGTCTGCGGATGTTCTGCGTATCATTGGGCGTTAGCCTTTCGATGGGCCCTCTTGGGTCTCCCCATTTTCTGCTCCTCCCTTCCCGTTTCCTCCTCCCCCTCCCCTTCACGCCTCCTCCCCCTCATCCACGTCGTGCCGATGATGACCCCCCCCCGGTAGCTCCACCGGATCTCCTCCAACTCCCCCCCCTCCCCCTGTTCCACTTACACTGTCCCTGCCTTTGCCACCCTCTCCTCCACTTCCTCTCTCTCCCACAACCTCTGGTCACCGCCACGCCGCCTTGCCTCGCATCGCCCTCTAGGAAAAGGAAGATTGGTGAACAGCGGTGGCGATTAATTCTGGCCACCTGGCCGCCGAACGATCTTCAGATGCCATCTTTTTCTGTCCACCCTCTTTCTCTGCTGCCGGGCCGACTCGGGAAACCCTGACGACGACGGCGTTGCCCTGGTTTTTGGGGGGGCCGCCTTCTACTTCCGACGGCTTCTGCCAACCTGCCGTCGGCAGGACCACGACTGCTCACTTACGCTGGCTTCCGCGGCACTTCCGCTGGAAGATCTCCTTCAGAAGGCCCCGTGAACCCCTCAAAAGGCTCCGACAAGGGCCGTCGAGGCATCCAACATGGATCCAAGATGATTTCAAGAGGCTCGCAGAACAAATGCTTCCGCAGCGGAGGCGACGACGTCTAGGTATCGTTCTTAGGGGGACGAAGAATGGCACAAGCATAGAAACTCTGAGGTCCGCGAGGATTTCTCGGATCCGCGCTGGAGCCCCCTGGCGGCGCCTCCAGCGCCGCCCTTCGTCCCCCTGGTTCTGGGTCCCAGGCGCGGCCTTGTGCGGCATTGTGGACCTGGAGCGGGTCCCACGCGTCCGCCTGTGTCGCTGGCGTGCCCGCCACGAAGCCTGCGTCGGTCGCGGGATGAGGAGGAGGAGGAGGAGGAGGAGGAGGAGGAGGAGGAGGAGGAGGAGGAGGAGGAGGAGGAGGAGGAGGAGGAGGAGGAGAGGAGGAGGAGGAGGAGAGGAGCCTCGAGGAGGAGAGAGGAGGAGGAGGAGGAGGAGGAGGAGGAGGAGGAGATGAGGAGGAGGAGGAGGAGGAGAGAGGAGGAGGGAGGGGAGGCGGCAGGGTGTTCTGGTCCGTCCCGATTCTCTTCATGCAGGGGGTCTGAGGGTCCAGTGTGTCCAAGAGGACTGCGAGAGGGCGGAGGAGTGGCCAGGAGGGGTGCGGCAGTCGACGGGCGCGAGCACCAAGACGTGGCAAGGGCAAACTGAAGATGAGGAGGAGGATGAGGAGGAAAAGAACGAGGATGAGCAACCAGGAGGAGGTGGAGGAGGAGGAGGAGGAGGATGAGGACGAGGGGGATGGTCGAGCAGCTCCTGCGACGGACCACCATCGAGTCAAGTCACGCTCGGCCGAACACCACATGTGTGCCAGCTCGGCGTGCTCGGCAACACCATGGAATGGAATTCCTCGCTGCAATGCTCTGGCTGAAATCCGGCGGCCACGCCCAGGGGCCGCTTACAACGACAACGAACGACAACACGGGCAATTGACACGCTTGTGATGATAAATGGCGACCGTGAAAATAATGCTGGTGCTGTAACGGCCATGATGACGTCGTGTGTGCGCATGTGGGGGGCGAAAACAATGCTGGTATGATGATGGTGCTCCGGATGATAGTGACGGCGACGATGAATGTGGGGATGGCGGGGATGACGATGGTGATGATGACGACTACCATTACGAGCCGCCGACCTGGGCTCAGGGGAAATCCCACCAGCCCTCTTTGCGTAGGCTGCGTAGGGAAGCGGGAGGCTCATGCACGAGGACACAACGACCTTAGGTGGTGGGTCAACGTAAGCCGCTCGCGCCGCAGACCGCGTGGGAGCGACTACGTGCGACCTTACGCGGGAAGTGGAAGGGACGGGAGGGGAAGGCACGAGGACACAACGATCTCGCGTGGTGGCTTGCGCAGACCGCCCGCGCGGCAAACCGTGTGGGCAAAAGGGCGCTTTATGCGCGACCTCACATGAAGAGGTTGTGTGCGAGTGTCCGTGTGATCGACCCCCATTCTGTTGGCCGCGCAAGTGACATCTGCCGACCCTTCGGCGTGTGTGAGACGCTGTCGTCGTCGTCGTCGCCAATCCCCAAGAAACTTAGAAACGATCCGAGAAAATAACCGTCGTGGTTAATTGAGTCGATTCCCTCCCCTTTTTCCCTCCCAGAAGGGGGAGGAACGGGGGGGAAGTACGAGCGGGGGGTTCGGGGAGGGGGAGGGGGTACGGGGGGGGGGTCCCAGGCCAGATTGCCGCCCCCCCCCCCTCTGGGGTCCCGGCGGCACCCCCTCCCCTCCCTGGTCCTCCGTGTGGACTGGGAGGACAAGGAAAGGGTGCCCCCCTGTGGTGGGGGGTCCCAGGAGGGGGCCCGCCCCCAGGAGGGAGAGGGTCCAGGGCCAGAACGTCGCCCCTCCTGGGGTCCAGGCGGGTCTCGGGGAGTGGGGGGGGTGGGGGGGCAACGGGGGCCACGGGGGAGGTCCCGCCTTCCGGGTCGGCGGCGCCAGCCAGGAGGCCCCTTCGCAGTCCTGCCAGCGCTCTCTGGGCGTAGGCGGTGTCGAAGAGCGCCTCTTCCAGGCCCCCTCGGGGATTGGCCTCTGCTCCCTCCCCCCTCTGCCGCCCCTCCGCATCCTCCGGGCAGGCGCGGCCGCTCGCGGCGCTACAGCCCAACTCGCTGCGGCCAGAGGCGTGTCGCCTCTGTAAGAACGGTTTTTTGAAGGCAAATCTGCCTTCAAAGAACGGTTTTTTGAAGGCAGATCTGCCTTCAAAAAATGGTCTACTCTGTAAGAACGGTTTTTTGAAGGCAAATCTGCCTTCAAAAAACCGTTCTTACTTTGAAGGCAGATCTGCCTTCAAAAAACCGTTCTTACAGCGTGTCGCCCGGTCGCCGCTGCGGGCAGGTCGCGGCAGACGACGCCTTCGGGCAGCCACCTCCTCCATCAAGAATTGCACGCCGTGCCGTGCCGGACCTCTCTGGCTGTCCTCCTTCCCGCTGCCACCGAGATAGCGCAAGACCCGTCAACGTCGATTCGGGCTGCATGCGGCCTCCGATGCTGCTGCAGCTGTGCACGTGCTGTGGCGAGGTTCATCGATCTGCCATGGTTGCCGATTTACCTTCGGGACTGCATGCGACTCATACCAAGTATTGGCCGACAAGATGATGTGGCAATGAATCCCAGGAGTGCACGGGTCCACGCAAGGCTTCTTCCAACATCTTCGCATGGGCCTCGTACCAGGCAGAGCCAAGTTTCTATTCGTCAAATACATGGTTGACCTGCATGCCACGTCAATGCTGCAGCCGACGGTTTCGGTGCACGACTCGGTCCTTTTCGATGAAATTTTGCGGTACGGTCGCTGGCAAACGTGTTGCTTCAATCCAATTGTAATGCCGCGTGTTCTTGGGCTTCCCGGTGGTGCGGTGTTTACGGGAGGTCGACCATGAGACGCCGCTTCCGAGATGATCCAGTTCAGCAGTGGTTACTGTCGGTGCCGACGCATACCAAGTAGATTCTGCGCACTGACGGTTGCGATCCGCCTCCAGAGCATGCGGTTACCAAAGGTGGCAAGAAGAATCATCTGGCTGGATAGTGCCAACTTCGATGGAATTGTAATGCCGTTTCCATACCGTGTTGAACTCACTGCATAAACTTGTCAAATATTTCGCGCAATGACGCTGACAACGGCAATACATGGATTTTGGACGAACCCGTCTCAATCAAGCTGCGCAACATGATGAGGCACACATCTACGGCGCGAAATCTTCCGGTCATGTGCACGACAACCAAATCGAAACGTTACGGCCGTGGCCATGGACCACGAACGTGCACACACACACACGAATCTCGCAGCCGCTAACGGGAAGTAAACACTTTCTATGCTTGGTCCGTTGCTGGCGAATGGCTGTGCATTGGCCGAGCCATCGACACTCTGACATGTTCGTCACAAGAGCTTTAGAATTCTGGCGATTGCGTGACGCAGTACCTGAGCTGATTGCTGCCTTGGGCCATCTGGTCGATTCGAGACGCGATACCAAGAACACCGCCGTGTGCTTGCTGCCACTGCTCTTGTCCAACACAGCTGGGCGAAGGCCCTGCCGCTGATGCCGAGCAGCTGTGAATGGGGCCCTAGGACACACAAAAAATACACACAAATAATAGGATTCCCCGTATTTTCGTGTATTTTCTGGGTTTTGTCTTCCCCCCCACTTCTCATATTTTCTCATATTTTCTGGGAAATCGAGGATTAATTGTGTCTGTGTGTCTCTTTCCCTCCTGAAGCTGCTCGAATCCATCCAACGTGAGCAAGCGGGCACAGCATTGGCGAACGCCTTGCGTCTGGCCGAGGCGTCTTCTGGCGACTCGCGCTGCGACCGTGGTCCGCGCGCGCCCCAGCGTGGGGAGCCCACGGGGCGGGCGCGCCCGTCCGCGAGCACGCCCAGACGCGCACAGTCTCCTTCTCTAGGGAGCACACAAAGGACGTACGCGCCCAGCTATGTACATGAACACGGCCCCTCGATCCGCGAGACCAGCCGCGTTGTACGAACATTTGAGCAATGCGCACTCTCTTTTTTGATCTGCGGCCCGCAAGGAAGAGTCCAGAGGGCGTGTCAATCGGGCTGACTGGGGCACAGAGCCAGATGATTTGCGAACGCAATGCGCACTCTCGAAACCAGCGTGGATTCATGTACGTGTACGTCCTTTTTTCGCTCCTGATTCTCGGAGCTTCACGATTGCACGGGTGCTGCCCGTATGGGCCCGGTGGCAGTCGGCGACGTCGTGAACGGTGCCGGGCGGGTCCTCACAGGCGGTCTCCGGAGCCGCTCGGCCGCGCCCCGCGTGCCGAATGCTTGGCGGAACGCGAGGTGGGCTTCCGAAGTCGCAGGGCAAGGCGCGCGGCGAAGCGAACTGGTGGCCCAACTCTGCTGCATGCAGGGGAGGTCGGTCCACAAGAAGCCTTCCACAAGGAACCTGGCCCTGAGACCCCAGGGCGTCCCTTGATTCCTGGTGTGGGAACGTCGCGCTTTCCACAGCAAAGCCATCGAAGCCCAAGAGACCCAGGGCACCCTGGAGGCAAGCAGGGTGTTTCTTAGCATGGGCCCCCACTGTAGGTCATCCGTGGATTATCTCGTTCAGTCTACGATGAGAGATAAGACATTTGGAAACATGTGCCTGACATCTTTCGACCTGTCCCCGAATCCCGTGTACTTCATTGGCTTGCACTGTAATCCGACCTGGACCACCTGATGCACAAAGTCAATTTCAACAAGGCATCATCTGTTTACAGTTTTAGGCATTGAGTATCAGTGACGTGTGGGCTGGCTTGCTTTCTCGCGCAGCTGGTTCGAGGAGACGCACCTTTCAACGCAGCAGGGGGCAAATCACACCGCGAGTTAATTATTAGAGATGTCGGTTCAGGCCTGCCACACATTTCAGGGTATTATGTTTGATGTCCAGAGGAACACGTTCGAGCCAATCCACGAAGGCTCAGTGGTCAGGTTCACTGTTGCAGACAACAGCGACAATAATCAATGATGGATCTTGGACATGTAGCCAATCGTTGGGAAGGATCGTCAGTTCGCCCCATTCTCTCTGGTATCTGTGTGCTTGTCTTGTCATCTCAACCCGGACGCTTGCTGCATGGTGTGTTCAATCAAATTTTGCTCCATCCAACCTTTGCAAGAACAACTCGCGCTCAAACAAATTCATTACCCTCAACCGGCATTCCCATCCGTGTGAAAGCCACCGCCCCATGTGACCGGCACAGGAAGTGATTGCGGTAACGTCTCTTTCATGATGCTCTACGAGGATGGCGACGAGCGCGCGGATCGGTAAACTATAGGGCGAGCAGAGGGTGATGAAGATGAGGACCATCACCACGCCGTCGGGGCATCGATGGCCATTGATCCCCATGTTAATGACGACAAGGGTGAAGCAGATGGATGGAAGACACGCGTGACGAGCAAGACAAAAGAGGAGGAGGAGGAGGAGGAGGAGGAGGACGAGGAGAGGAAAGGAAAGAAGGAAGGAAGGAAGGAGGAGGAGAAGGGGGGGAAACATTGGAATACAAAATGGGAAGGATGTGGAGCAGGGGGAGGATGGTCGGGAGGAGGGGGGGGGAGGGTGGGCAGGAGGACCACGACGGCCTGGAGCGGCCCCGCGCGGGGGTGTACTGCGGCTGCTGCGTCGGCGGGTGCCCGCGGGCGCCAGCCTCGGCAGAGGAGGAGGAGGAGGAGGAGGAGGAGGAGGTGGAGGAGGAGGAGGGAGGAGGAGGAGGGGAGGAGGAGAGAGGAGGAGGAGGAGGAGGAGGAGGAGGAGGAGGAGGGAGGAGGAGGAGGAGGAGCAGGAGAGGAGGAGGAGGAGGAGGAGGAGGAGGAGGAGGAGGAGGAGGAGGAGGAGGAGGAGGACGAGGAGGAACAGGAGAAGGAGGAAGAACTCCTCTCCTCTCGTTTTCCTTTCGTACAAGCCTCCTGCCACCAAGCCTCCTTCGATTCGGCCACTTTCCCCTTCCACCGGGCCTCCTGCCACTCGGCCATCATGAACATGCCGTTGCTCCTTCGGTACTTGGCCCCGCCCACCCTAACCCATCCAGGGGTTGTAGGACCCGCCCCACACTGGTCACCTGGCGCTGACACAAAGGGGCGAAGTAAAGGGCCGCGGACCGCCATGTTGGCGGCGCCGTCGGCCCAATGTGCTGCGTTGGCCAATTCAAGTGAACACAAAGCGCCCCCACATAGCGCTCCAGGCCACCAAGCCAACACCCACCCCTTACAAAAGAAGAACCGTCACGTGGACCGTGACCCTCCCTCCCAATACGGAAACGGGAGTCCCAACAGGGGCATGCGGCCCCCCGACCGGCGTGGCGCCCTCACTCACTTCTACGCGGCGGACGGACATGCCGCCCGCGAGGCCGATATCAGCATCTCCTCGCTCCAAGAGCGTGCCACGCGCTTCGTGTACACACACACGCACGCGCGCACGCACTCACGCACGCACGCGCGCACACACGCACCCCCTCACCCTCCCCCGCACAACGTCGCGCATAGGAGCAGACGTGACGGCCCCCTCCCCGCACGGCTCCGGCGAAGCAGTCCGCCTGACAAGCCAGTCGCGCGGCGCCTCCACCGCCCCTTCCCCGTGGGACCCCTCTCCACGAGGTCATTCTGGCGAGAATCGACGCGCAACGCCAGCGCAACAGCCATTGGCCACTTTTTCAGCGTTCCGCCCGAATGCCTCGCAACGCGCTCCATGGTCCACGCCTGGGTCGCGGTCTGGGGTGCCCCATCCGCGGCGCCCTTGCTGCATGGGCCCTGGAACATGCCAAAACAAGCTGCACCCAGGCCTTTCTCCGCCACGGGCGCGCAGATCGGGTGTGCCGCGCCGGAATCGCCGCGCCCGCGCTGTTTCCCAATCGCATTCTTATCTTGCGGCGGCAGGGGGGGATCCCACCCCTGTTTTTCGCGGGACCTCCCGCAATGTCGAAGTAGGTTTTGTAGGAGCTTGTGTCCCGCGGACCTGGGCAGGCTCTTATCCGATCTGGTGCGCTCTTCTCTCCTCTCCTCTCCTCTCCTTTCCTCTCCTCTCCTCTCCTCTCCTCTCCTCTCAACTTCCCCATCCGTCTCCTTCCATCCACTCTCCGCTCTCTATATCCCTAATCTTGCCCTCTCCTCTATCCATCCTGGCGCGGCGACCGGGTCTGCGCGCTGCGCGCGCGTTGAACTCGCCCAGCTCCGCGACCTCAATGTAGAGCAGCTTCGCCGCCCCCCTCGGCGCCTAGCTCGCTAGCGCCTCGGCCAGCGCTGGTGGCGTCGCGGCCGCGGGCGGTACGGAGCTGGCGCGGCGCGGCGCGGTGCAGCGCCGTGGGCCTCCGGCCCGTCGCCAAGCAGCGGGGCGCGGCTGCGCGCGAGCCAGCTTAAGTGCTTCAGGGCAGCCGGCCCGCGGCGCTCGGCCATCTCTAGCGACGGCAGCGGCGCCGTCCAGGGTGCGCGTTCGGCGGGGCAGCGCCCTCGCCTGTCCGCCTCGATCACCTTCCCGGGCCGTGGCGCCGTCGACATCCGCCGCGGCGGCCAGGGCGCGCTGCTCGCCCGGGGCGCTGTAGCGAACAATGCAATCGCGTCCGCCAGAATCCGCGGGCAGCCCGCGCGTTGGGCGTCGAGGTCCAGCAAGGCGTCCTCGCGGCTCGTCTCCATCGTAGCCCCGCAAACCCTGCAAGGCCCTGGCGGTTGGGCGCCCGCGTGGCCGCGCAGCCAGGCGCCGTGCGCGTCCAGTGCTAGCGGTCACAGGCCGGGACGTGGACCTGGCGCGCCGTCTGGAATCCGCACTCGGCGCGAATGCGCCCCCAAGCGTCTTCGACGTTTTGGCAGCGCGCCTTCGTGCCCCCCTCGCAGCCGCAGCTAAAGGCGCGGTGCGCTCTGCAGCAAGGGGGCTGGCCGCGGGGCTGGCTGCTGAGGGCGCGGAGGCCCTCCGCGACTCCCCAATGCTCTCCTCGCTCAGCCTGTTGCAGGACCCGGCGATAGTTATGCCCCTGCCTCGCCAGCCGTCGCCCCCTTTCCAAAACATCCTGTTTCAGCTGCTCGGCCCCCTCAGGAAGCAGCAAGTGATCCTGCTCAGCCAGCCAGAATGAGAAACCGTTGCTGGCCCGCCGACGGCTTTGCCGGCGAGCTTAATGCCGCATGTTCGACAGACAGACCCTGGCGCCACCATCTGGGCAGTGTCCAACGGCCAGTGATCCAGCGTGCGTTTTCGCCGAGCAGGGATAAGGAGGCCGATGTCCAACCACAGGTGTAGCAGATATATCGATGTTCCACCGCAGTTCTATTTTGATCCCTCCCAGCCTGCGTCTTCGCCAGCTTGGCGGCCCGCGCTCTCCTCTTCCTCTTCCTCCTCCTTCTGCTGCTGACCCCCCTCCCCCTCCCCCCTCCTCTCTGTCGTGCCCTCGCCGATCTGCGCCCCCCCCCCCCCTCTCGGCCTCGCTATCTCCCTTCTTTTCCTCGCTCTCCTCCTCCCCCTCCTTCGCCCCCCCCCCCCCCCTTTCATCTGCGCGGCCGCATCTCCGCGCGCGGGGGAACTCGTTGCCGAGCTCGAAACCATTTGCCATCCAAGTGGCCGGAGAACTCGCCGGTGCCCCCGCGGCGCCAGGGCTCTGCTCGCCGCCGCCCGCGCGACTCGGGCCGCCGGGAAATGTGCGATCAAGGCGCGCGCCATTTCCTGATCTGCGCTTGCGGTCTCGCGAGGCAGTCATGGGCGTCTCGTCGCCCGTGCCTCCTGCGTGCAGTCGAGACTGAATTCACTCTGCGCCCGCGTCAACAGCATGGGTCAAGCGCGCCGCATTGCGCTGGGACCTCGCGTGCGCCGCCAAGTTCCAAGCGCGCCAAGCAATCAATGATGCTTCTTTTCGCTGCTGGGGCGCGTGCACATCGCGCGCGCAACGGTCGCGGCAATCCGCGTCGTCGGGCGCTTCGGCCCTGCGTGACCGGATGAGTTGACCACGGGGTGCTCGTTCATGGGGGCGTCGCGCCTTGGCGGGCGAGGCGGGGGTCGCCCGCGAAGGCGAGTCGCTGACTCCCGACAGACTTCGACTTCCATCTTCCCGCGGCCAGGAACTTCCACTTGCCGGGCGACGGCCCGCTACTTTAGGTCGGCGGGTAAATAAGTTCGCGCGTCAGTTTGGCGCGACCGCGTCGACGCCCGCCGAAGTGCCGCGCAGTTGCGGGCGCCTGCTTAATCGTGCGGGCTTTGTTTTATCAGCGGCATTGACGCGCGCTTCGCCGTCGTGCTCATGCGCTGCGGCCTGTTTGCCCCGGCGCCGGGTCTGCCTCGTCGTCGAGGGCGCGGCGGGGGCTGTGCGCCGGGCCGCGTCGACGCAATCGTCTACTCGCTTGCGTGCTGACGTCCGTTGGCAAACGGCTCCTGCTCATGGGCGCCAGGGCGTCTCGTGGATCGCGGTTCAATCAGTCTACCCGTCTTCCGATGGTTGGGGCGGGAGGCGAGCGCTGAGCCCCTCCTCGTCCTCCTCGACCGCTTCCGGCAATGCTGGGGCCCTGGCCAGACGGGGGCCCCGTGCGCAGGCATGTCCCCGGTCGAGTCGGACCAGGGGGCAGCGCGCCCGGGCCGCCGCCCTGCAGAGACTGCGATGGCGCCCCTCCGGCGCAACAGGAGCCGCTGGGCTTGGCCGCGCCGCCGCGAGCAAAGGGCGCGCGGTGACATAGAAGCGCGCGGGCGCGACGCGTCGTTTCGGCCGTGCCAGCGTTCCGGCTGCCCTGGGCCGTGCTCACGTGTTCAATCGCTCGCCGTGGCTCCTGAGCCGCGTTGACTGCGGAGGCCCGCGCCCCCCTGTGTCCCAAGCGCTAAGAGACGCGCGGGCCTGCCGCAAGCCGCCCGCGCGCTGCAGGTCGCGATTCGCCGGCCTTGCCAAGCGCGTCGCCGCGGCCAAGGAAAACCGCCCAATGGGCCTGCTGTCTCATCCGCGTGGTCCGTATTTTGGGCGCGCCGGCCCGTTGATTTTGACAGATATGGGCCCCGGGTCCAACGCGGCGCGCCGCATTGCCCTGGCGCGCGGGGTTGCGGTTCTGTCTCTGATCGACGACAAAGACAAGCGCGCCGGAAACTGCGCGTGGGATGTTTCGCCGGGGCCCGGCGCAAGATGTCGCGCCTGCTATTGTTGCCCGCGCTGCTGTGCAGGCCGCCCTAAACTGGGCGCGGGGTGCGATGCGTTTTCACCGCTGTCACAAACAATCAACCGAGTGTCCTGGTTGGGCAGCGCGATGTGCAGCGAATAGATGTCGAACGACCAACGTGAAAAAAGGCAACTTGTTTGAATGGGTTGCGAAGGTTCGCGCCAGCGCCGCGCTTCTCGCGCCGGCCTTCGCGCGGCGACCGCTGGCGCCTGTGCGATGCTCGCGCCGTCCTGTGCGCGAGCGGAGGCCCGCGGTGCTGGCGGGCGCGTTTCGCGCGCGGGCGTCTCCGACAGACAGCCGCGAGCGCGGCGCCTGATATTGTGACGCTTGAAAGTTTGAACGCGTCGCGGTGGCGGACGCTCGGATAAATGCCGCTTGGCTGCGATCGCCGCGGGGGCGCTCGCAATAAATCGCGCCCCTGCGAACGCAGTGCGCGGGTAGTTTGCGCCTGCGCCGCGTCGAGATGACAGGCGCAGGGCGTGCCTAGCCCAGCTGGGGGGATATGCCTAAGCACACATTGCGTCGACATGTGGTTTAAACCAGAAATGCGTCGACATGCGAAGCCACCTGGCGAAGTGGCGGATCGCTCGAATGCGGGCAATGCTTCCATGAATCGCCGTGGTAACTGAGCGATGCCAGCGCCCCAGCCAGACGCAACTTGCAAATGCCGTCCCGATTTTTTCCGCCAGCCGCCACTTGGGGCCATTGTTTCCAATGCCTTCCTGGAGAGCTGGCGCAACTTTTGAACCTCGCTCTCGCTGCCCCGCGCGTGCTGCGCATCGCCTGATGCGAGCGCGCACGTCGCGAACGTTAGCAACTGCATCTTCCGCAGTGTCGACGCTGTCGCTGGTGCGCCTGCACCGCGTGTGTGGCCTTTGCCGCTGCCTTCCATGGAACAACCTTCGGGTTTGCTGCCGCCTGGTGCTCGCATGGGTGATGTTCGATCTTTGCATGGGCGGACGTAGTTTGTGGCTGATGCGCTGTTCCCTCGTCGTGACGTCTGGCTCGTGCGCAAAACTCATGCTGCAAACCGTGGGCAATGTTTCGATTAATGCGTCCGCCAACGGTATTTTTGCACGCTTTCGGCCCGCGCGCCCACGCGTAACACGTGAAATCGTGAAGTTGGCAATTGAGGGCGCGGTGGCAAAGCCGAGCCGCGAGCCAGGAGTACATGATGTCTCCTCTGGCTCGCCCGAATCTGTTTATCAATCAACGTGCTGTGTGCCATGGAGCAAGCTGCATTTGCGATTGGCAGGAGCCACTCTTATACCATGCCGAGGTGCACATGGCAAACGCACCATACGAGCTGCGACTTGTAGCACATGCTATCCCAGCCCTCTGGCCAAAGATTGGCGAGGACGCCTTGAACATCCAAATAGAACGAGGGCCCAGAATCTGGCGTCTTTGAACATTTACGTGCGCTCGCTTCCACCTCTGTTAATACACTACATACGTACTTGGTAATCACCGCCAGACGGGCGAGATGGGGGCATTCTTCTGGCATGCTCACGCGCGTCGTGGGCATTCACAGCCACGAAGGCACTGCAGCATAGCAGACGTGTAACTGACCAGTGTATTGGGGCGGCGTGGGGATGTGAAACATGCTGCGGAAGATGTGCGTTTGGATATGTTGCGCGAGGTCCATGTAGAGCCGGCGCGTGCAAGGCAACCGCGGCAGTGTATCTGCCATGTGACAACGTAGCGTTGCAGGGCAGGCTACCCGCAGTGATCAGATGACACAGCACCGTGCAACACACATCGGCAGCGCGATATCCTGGCTGCCCGAACAAAGACCACCCCCCAAACGTCTCGGAACCAATCCTCAAGCTCAACCACTCGAATGCAGGATTCAGCATGGAACACCGGCCCGCTGTGATCACCCCCTGCGGGTTGGAAGACGGCCCGGGCCCGAGGGCCGAATTTGTTACTGACGCCACATGTAGCACGGTGTGGGAATGTAAAACACATCGGTAAGCCTGCATACAGTTAGCAATCGCTGTGCATATGCATATATGTATGCACGTGAGTGTGTATATATATATATCGCTCGTAGTCGATATATATACATATATATACACATAAACATCAAATCAACTATCTCGATCCATAGCGACAGCGAGGGACAGCGCGAGACAAACAACACACACGCACATATATATATGTATTCATACACATATCTACATGTATGAGGAGGGATAGAGAAAGTGATAGACAGAGCGAGCTTGAGGGATATGATCTGGACACATAGATCTATTTGTATATATATATATAGCAAGAGAGAGAGAGAGAGAGAGAGAGAGAGAGAGAGAGAGAGAGAGAGAGAGAGAAAAAAAGAGAGAGAGAGAGAGAGAGAGAATGTTTGCTCTAGAGCTTTCGGAGAGAGAGGAGAGAGAGAGTAGAATGCACGGGGGAGCGAGAACAAGTACGATAGATGAGGTGAGAGAGAAAGAGACAGAGAGAGACAGAGAGAGAGGCAGAGATAACATGAGAGAGGGGAGAGAGGGGGATATAGATAGAGAGAGAGAGAGAGAGAGCGATAGAGAAATATAATATACGAGAGAAAGAGAAAAAGAGGCGCACCACGAGAGGGAGGCGGGAGCGCAACATGGAGACCCGGAAATGGCGGTAGCGCAATGCGATGGTATCTGAACGTCCTGCTTCCTGTTGGCTGTTCCTGCGCCCTCTTCCTCCCCCTCCCCCTCCCCCTCCTCCTCCAACTCCTCCTCCTCCTCCCCTCCGCTTCCCTCTCCTCATCCCTTCCTCCTCCCCCCCCCCTCCTCCCTCCCTCCTCCCCCTCCTCCACTCACTCATCCCCGCTGCCTCCCCTTCGTCTTCCCCCCTTGTCTTCTCTCCCTCCTCGTCATTCCCCCTCCTCCTCCCCCCCTCCCGGGGAGTGAGCGCCTCTCCGAGCCCGCCTGCGGCTGCGTCTGCGCCTGTGGGGCCGCCGCGCTGACCCGACGCCCCGCGGGGCAAGCCCACGAGGGCGTGCGGTGCTCTTCCGCGGAGGGTGGCGATGAGCAGAACGAGGAGGCGAAGGAAGGAACAGAGAGGATGAGGGAAGGAGGGGTGGAGGAGGAGGAGGAGGAGGAAGAGGAGGAGGAGGAGGAAGGGGAGGAGGAAGAGGAGGAGGAGGAGGGGGAGGAGGAGGAGGAGGAGGAGGAGGAGGAGGACGAAGAGGGGGATGCGGAGAAAGGGGAGGGGGGGAGGAAGAGGGGGAGGAGGGGGAGAGGGAGAAGGAAGGAGTGGGTTGGAAAGAGTTCTGGCACGTTGCAGAGGGTCGCCAGATTCAGATGATTAGTGTTAAAATGATGCCGCTCCCACCACCGCTGAGAATCATGAATGGGGTCCCTCAGATGCATTGGCTGGCCAACGGGGCGGCCGGCAAGTTTGCAGAACAGGCGACAGCGGGGTGCCAACTCCCAAGAACCTCGGTTGCTGCCATTGCGGATGCGAACGTCCACTGCCTACCAGCGCAAGCACACCTCGCCGCGGTCGCCCATCCGGCTGCAGTCGAGGCCCAGAGCCTCCATAACCCTTCCTCCCGCGCGGCCCGCGCAACGGCAGGCAAGACCAGGAGGCGGCAGCTGGCCGTGAGGGTGGGCGAGGCCCGTGCCGCATCCGCCCACGCCGCCGCTAAAGACTGCCGCGTGGGGTGGCTGTGCGAGGAGTGCGTGTCGCGGCCCGAGGGGGGGGGGGCGTGCTGGAGTGGCTGGGGGGGGGAGCGTCGCGGCCGCCCTCGCTAACTTTACGAGTCGCACCGCCTCCGACAAACGAGGGGTGCGCTCTGGTGTGAAGGTTGTGGTTCGAGCGGGGCCCGTTCCAACATGGGAAGGGCGATCCCTACGGCGCGAGGGGAGTGCGATCCCAAGACGCGAGGGGAGTGGGGGGCGGGGCGCGTGACCAAGGCCTTGACAACAGGACGTTTGTCGTCAGTGTACAGAACCTGGCCAGATGACGAAGGGACCCATTGATTCTTTTGAATCCAATTCTCATTTTCGCTCGCTCTGCCTGGTTCGAGGAGTTCGCGGTGCATTCCCAAGAAGAGGGGGAGGGGGAGGAAGGAAATGGGGGAGGATAATGAAGAGGGGGAGGAGGGGACGGAGGAGGGAGAGAGGAGGAGGAGGAGGAGGAGGAGGAGGAGGAGGAGGAGGAGGAGGAGGAGGAGGAGGAGAAGAATATGATCATGAGAATGAGGAGGGGGAGGAGGAGGAGGCGAGAGGAGAGAGGAGAAGGAGAAGGAGGAGGAGACGAGGAGGGGGAGGAGAACGAGACGAGGAGGAGGTGAGGAGAGGGGGGAGGAAGAGGAGGATAATGGGATATCTGGGATTAGGGGGTGGGGAGGAGGAGGTGAGAGGAGGAGGATGAGGATGACGAGGAGGGGAGGAAGAGGACGAGGAGGAGGTGAAGGAGGAGGAGGATAATCAGGTGAAAGAGGATTCTGGGAAGAGGAGGAGGAGGAGGAGGAGGAGGAGGAGGAGGAGGTAGGCGGAGGAGCGAGGAGGAGGAATGAGGAGGAGGAGGAGGCGAAGGAGGCGGAGGAGGATGAGGAGGATACTAGCAATACTAGTACTACTAATACCAATGATAAGACTACTCATACTAGTAATAAGGAGGCTACTCATAAACATGCTAAGAAGGATTTTGCTACAGCGAATACTAGCACGTGACATAATACTAATATTACTACTAATTATACTAGTAATGCTAAGAATAATAACGCTCGTAGTACCCATACTACTAATACGAACCAGAATAATAAGACAAACACATACTAACGAGGACGAGGGGAAACAGGAACTGAAGTGAAGTCAAGAGCGGGCACGTCGTCCAAGCCAACGCGCCTTCATACCTTCATTTAAAAGAAAAGCGAAGTAGGAGGATGGGGCAAACCCTCCATCCTCCTCCTCCACCAGCTGCAGGCCCCCCTCCTCCTCTTCATGCCAGTCCTGAGGCCGAGATTCGCCAGCAAATGGCCTCGGGTGAGACCTGTGTACCAAAGGGGGGGCCCCCTGGGGAGGGAGACGGCGCACACCCGAGGCCCCTCGATTCTGCCCCCTCGAATGCCCCCCCGCCGTCTGCTGCTCGCGGGGGGTCCGCCCCGCGGACGCACCTCGCCAGGAGGGCGGCCCAGGGGGGCGGCGCGAGCCAGTGAGGAGGATTTGGCGGCGCGCACAAGGGTGTGGGAGTCGGGGGGAAGGCTTCTTCGACGGAGGATGCTTCTTGGAAACGCAGGCCCTGCATCCACAGACAGTGCCTGCGCCTTCCAAGAAGCACGGATGCTTTTAAAAACCCTTCCCCCCTTCCCCCCGCCCTTTCTGCGCGTGGCCGAAGGGTGGCGGTGAGAGAACGATGAGCACACAAGCGCGTTTCACTACTTCAAATTCGGGACATGAAAGGGCGCTGTCGAATTCTGCGCGCTTCCTCCACTCCCACGCGCCCTGCTCCAGCGGCGGCTCTAGGCAATGGGCACGCTGGAGGCCCGAAACAACACTCGGCTCGGACCTCGGGTGGCTGCCGCAAGCTCGCGGGAAGCTTCACTTGTCTTCGAGATTCGCGGGGGGGGGAGAGCGCCGGGGAGGGACTTTTCAACTCGGGAGGATCGTCCCGTTGCACGCTTTTGCATATTCCTGATCAGAGCAACTCGCCGGGAGGAGGAGGATGGGGGGGGAGGAGGAGGAGGAGGAAGGAGGAGAGAGGGAGGCGGGAGGAGGAGGAGGAGGAGGAGGAGGAGGAGGAGGAGGAGGAGGAGGAGGGAGGAGGAGAAAGGCAGGAGGAGGAGAGGAGGAGGAGGAGGAGGAGGAGGGAGGAGGAGGAGGAGGGGAGGAGGAGAGGAGGAGGAGGAGGAGGAGGAGCACGGAAGGAAGAGGAGGAGGAGGAGGAGGAGGAGGAGCAGGAGGAGGAGGAGGAGGAGGAGGAGGAATGAGAGGAGGAGGAAGAGGAGGATTGGGTTGGATTGGATTGGGTTGGATTGAATTGGATTGGGGCTCGTGGGATCCTGTCAGAGCCTAGCGTTGATCAGCATGGGCGGCACTCGTGGCTGTCAGCCTGGGTGGCTATTCGTGGCTGCCCTCACGGGTGGCTACTCGTGGCTGCTAAGGCTCCTGGCAGGAATACCCCGTCTGATTTGTGCCAGAGAAGAATCATTGCTGGATGGGCGAACCGCTGCTGGATGGGCTGGTGGAAATACTTTTGGGTACGCGGGCGCGCGAAACGAGTCGAACGCCGTGCAAGCAGGGGCAGGCCGTGCCACAAGCTAAGGAAAAAAGGCTGGTGGAGATACTTTTTGATCGCGACCGCGGCGACGAACAGGTCGGGCGGCGTCAGGGCACTGCGAACGAGCAACGGCCTAACTTAGCGCAAAGGAGGAAGAAGGGCGAACGAGGACAATAACAAGCAGGGGAAGAGACTAACAGGAGGCGAGCCTCGCTGCCGCTCAGGAAGGGGACGCCACGACGTACATCCGGGCGACGTGCAGCACCAGGTGGTAACTCGGGCAGCCCATCACGTTCCTGACGAGGAAGACCGAACGGCTGGTGGAGATACGCGAAGCATCGAGGATTGCCCCGCCGACTTGGGCAGGCGGCCAGCGCCTGCCGCCGCCGCCAACGACCACGACGGCCTCAGCCTGTATCGCGCGGGCTGGACGGCTCCGCGGCCCGCCCGCCGTGTCGGGGGAGGGCCGTGGCCCCGTCTGGGGCAGGCTTGCAGCACTCGTTGTGCTCGTCTCGGGGCGCTCGGGTCGGGCCAAGACGCGCGGGGCTCTGGAGAGCCCCCTCCCCCCCACTGCTGAATTTGGGAGGATCTGGGCCCCGCCGGGCTCGGGGCCCTTCGGCCGCGGCTGGGGGCTCCAGGCCACCTCTGGCCAAGGTTGGGGGCCTCCGGGGGGCTCCGACGGGCTCCGTCCGTGGGCCCCTTCCGGCTGCCCCCCTCCGGCTAATTCAGGCCCCCTCATGTCAGAAGACATGCCCAAACCTCCTCGCGCGATGACAAAATCGCGACGGGATTGTTTTCGCTATTTTCGGTTTCCCGGGGCCCTTCCCGGGCCTCGGGAGTCAAACAACGGCGCAGGATGCAAAACCGGTCCCCAGGAATGGGTCCAGACTTCTGAAGGGCACGTCGTGGAAAAATCATGACGTCGGGAGTCTAGTTGGGGCCAGCTAGTGTTCGGGAGCTCCAAGCCCCTGGGCTTGGAGCTCCAAGAAACCCCCTCGGGCCAATGCCGAAGGGCTCTGGGGCCTCTCCGCCTAAGGCTTTGGGGGTTTCCAGGGTTCTCTGCGACGCTGCTGGGGGGCTATGGGCCCCCCTCCAGCGCTAAGGCTCTGGCGGCTGAGGCCGGGGCGGCCAAATCTGCGATGCTCTGGGCCGTCCAGGCCAAAGCGGGGGGGCCCGAGGGCCCGTCTGGCTACGCCTGCGGGGCCCCGGCGGCCCATGCGCCCAAAGCTGGGGGCCTTTCTGGGCCGTCCAGTTGCTGTTGGGTGGGCCAGCTCATTGGGCGGAAGTAGTTTAGCGCCTCCACCCCTGGGCCTCGACGGTGGGCCGCGAGCGGTCGCATGGTCCAAGGTCCAAGATGGCCGGAGATGGCTCCAAGAGGTGCCCCTACGCCCAAAGGCCCCACGGCCGCTGCAAGGCAAGTCCAAACGGCCGAGGAGCCAGCCTCCCAAGGAGGCTCCCGAGAGGGCATAACCCTTTAATATAATCCCACCTATCTCCCCCATGCCCTTGTGAACTCCTCCATGTCATTCTCAACTCCCCCCTGCCTGTTTGAACTCCACCATGCCATTCCCCCATTCCCTACTTCCCCGTGCTTTTCTGAACTTCGCCATGTCTTGCCCATCCCCCCTGTGACAATATGACCTTCCCACGTCGACATACACGTTCCCATGTGCCATCAAATTTCCCCATGGTCGCAAAACCTTCCCTGCGCGATCGCTACTTTCGCCGCGCCCGCGCAACCTGCTACACCCCGAAACGAGCCCACCATCTTCGCAATGGTACGCCGACTTCCCTGATGACCTTCCGCACCTCGTTTGTGTTTTTGCCCCCATACATGGCTTAGCGGTCGGTGGTCCTCATTAACGCAAGAGGCTGAACTGCGTGATTGCAGCCAGAACATTGCGCACAGGACACGTCACAGGACACACGACTCTTCCGATTGCAACATGGCTTCCAACACCACAGGAC
>CAUYUJ010011419.1:0-23014 GCA_963575745.1 Prorocentrum cordatum | reverse complement strand
CAGGAGGAGGAGGAGGAGGAGGAGGAGGAGGAGGAGGAGGAAGACGAGGGGGCGGAGGGAGAGGACGACAAGGAAGAGATGGAGGAAAGGCAGACTGGTTCCCTATCACCCTTCTCCTCCTCCTCCGCCTCCTCCTCCCTCCTGACTTCTCCTCATCCTCCTCCCCCTCCTCCTCCCCCTTGTCCTCTGCCTCATCCCCTTCCTCCCCTCCACTATCACTCCTGACCGGTAATGCACGCCCCCGCTCTACCACCCAGCGGGCCGGCGGCTGGCCGAAGCGGGGCTGGCATCCCGCCCATCAAGACATACAGCGTCCACGTGTTCCAGCTCAGAGTCTACACTCTGCCGCCGACGCTGCAAACGCGAGGCAAGAGCGGGACGAGGCGCGCATCGCGCGCGAAATGGCCGAATCCCACCAGCCCTCTGGGCGAGGGTGCTATAAGAAGTTGACGTCTTCCCTCTGCCAGGACCCCTCCTCCCCATGTTCGGAGGAGGGGTGCATCACTGTCCCTCGCAAATGTATACCCGACTGGCGACAAACTCAGGACCACGACTACCCCCCCACCATCCCTGTCAAACAACAATATCAAAATTGCGCTTCGCGGCTAGATCTCATGTATACGCGGCCACCCCACGATTGCTGTCCAGTGGTCTTTGACAAGGGGCGGCGGCGGTGCTGGCATATTGCCGACCGTGTGCAATGCCAACGCCCCCCACCACCCCTTGCAAAGAACATTACAAAGTCCACTTTGCACCACCATCTGGATCATGCGCGGACGCCCCGCGATCACGTCGCATTACTGCTTGACAGAGGCGGGTGGGCGGGCCGACAGATTGCCTGCTGTGCGCGTGCGATGACAACACCCCCTGGCCCCCCGCCACCACTGGCAAAAAAAATGGCACTGAACCAACATCTGGATAATGCACGGACGACCCGTGGTCACTTTGGACTGGTTCTAACAGGGCGGCGGGGGGGCCTCCATGTGGCATGCTGTGTGCAGGCCTACCATCCGCTTCAGCAACAAATGTAAAGCTACCCATCGGTCGGAAGAGGTAGAAACATGAAGTAGGAAGGCGTTGAAAATAGATTGGGTGTCCGCCCGCCCCCTGAAGAGGACGGAAAAGATGAAGCCCCTCGATCATTGAAGTAGGAAGGCGCTTAAAGCAGATTGGAATCTGGGGCTCCAAAAAATACATACTTTCAACGACCGATGGGTAGCATGCCTGTCAGCAACAAGTGTGAACTGAATGTTGCCAGGGACAGCGGAGAGGTCGGCAGGCTGCATGCGGTGCGCAGGCCGACCATGTCTGCCGACAACAGCTGCATACTGACTGCGGGTGCACACCCACACAGCCACACACAGCACGGAACGCTCGCAGACCCGCCTCGCGCTGTTCTTGTGCTTGACGAGGACGGTATGGGTGGTCGACAGTGCGCCCAGTGTGGCGCACCTGCTGAGCGTGGCGCGGCTGGCGCGTGCGGCGCAGCCCGCGGGCCTCGCGCACCTGACTTGCGCCTGCCGTGGGTTCCCGACGGCTACCGGTGGCGGCTCCTGCCCCATGCTGAGGCCCAGGTGTTTGCTGATGCAGTGGGGGGGGCGGGTGGGAGTGAGCGACGCGGCTTGCGGCCTGGGGCAGCGTGACCACTGCTCCCTATTACAGAACATCCCTCCCCCAGGCGACCAGCAGCCAACCCGAACCCATGACAAGACCCCCCTCACACACACAGACAGACAGACAGACAGACAGACAGACAGACAGACAGACACACAGACAGACAGACACACAGACACACAGACACACAGACACACAGACACACAGACACACAGACACACAGACACACAGACACACAGACACACAGACACACAGACACACACACACACACACGCACACACACGCACACACGCACACACGCACACACGCACACACACACACACACACGAATCCCTGCCAAAAGACACTGCGCAACACACTTTGGGGCAACATCTTCGGTCATGTTCGTGGGCCATGCGAGCACTTTGTATTGTGTTTGGCAAGGACAGCGGGCGGGTCCTCGTGTTGCCTGCTGTGCGCAGGACCACCACCCCTGTCAAAGAACATATAACGTGCGTTTCGCGGCTAGATCTCGGTCATGCGTGGCCACCCCGCGATCACTCTCCATCTCTGTTTGAACCAGGGCGGCGGGGGCGCTCGCATATTGCCTGCTGTGTGCAGACCCACCAGACACCATGATGGCTTCCCCGCCCCGATTGCACATGGGTTTTCCACAAGCACGGTGGGACCGACATGTTCACCAAGGTGTTATGTCGCGTGCGCGGGCGAACGTGGCACAACCTGCGCGTGCCCTGAAGGTGACGCACCTGGCACGACTGGAGCATGCAGCACATATGGCGCACGTGGAGCACGTGGCGCATCTGGCGCGCCAGGCGTGCCTGGCACCCTTGGGCTCCAGGGGCGCCTGGTGCACCTGGCGCGTGGCGCGCCTGGCACGAGTGGCGCGCCTCGCCGGAGCGTCTCGCACATGGGGTTTGTTTTGGTTCCCTCTAGCGGCCCATCCGTAGACGACCGCTGAACATGCTGAGGCTCGGGTGCTACTTATTTGATGGGAGGGCGGGTGGGAGTGAACGAGACAGCTTGCGGGCGGGGAAAATGTCTTGATCACTGTTTCGTAATAATACAGATCCCCTCCCCCACCCGACCGGCAGCCAACCCAGACCCATGCGGCACCCATGCGGGCCCCCGCCTATCATCCCTGCCAACGAAACAAAACAAATACACTTTGCTTCCAAATCTGGAACATGCGCGGGCGCCCCGCGACCACCTTGCATTTTTGTTGACAGGGGCGGCGGGGGTGTCGGCATATTGCTTGCTGCGAACAGGCCCCCCCCCACCATTCCTTGCAAATGACAATACTTAGTACACGCTGCACCAACATCGAGATCATGCGTGGACGCCTCGCGGAAAAGGATGCGGCTTGCAGGCACACCATCCCTCGCAAAAAACACGAAACAACAAGTCATGCTGCCAGGACGGCTGGGGGGGAAGCGCACCCATCGGTCGGAAGAAGTAGGTAGAAACATGAAATAGAAGGCGTTGAACATAGATTGGGTGTCCGCCCGCCTCCTGAAGAGGGCGGAAGAGGTGAAGCCACTCGATCATTGAAGTAAGAAGGCGCTCAAAGTAGATTGGAATATGGGACTCCAAAAATACTTACTTTCAACGAACGATGAGTGCCGCATGATGTGCGCTGGCCCACCGTCCCTTTGAACAAATAAATGTCACGTTGCACTGGCTGTCGACAGAGGGACGGTGGGACGACCCATGCGAACGCGGCGACTCGGGGCCGTCGGCGGAGCTCCCTGCGGGGCCCCGCAGGACGTGTGAGGGGTCTGACACAAGAGGGTGGGAAGATGATCGTGATGACGATGACCCTGACATGCGACGTCCTGATTTGTTCAATACGGCGTCCCCAGAAGCCCCGACACGTTCCCCCGGGCCGGCTTTTCATCCCGATTCGTTTTTTGACACTCCTCGGGCCCGGCGAGGGCCCCCGGGGCTCGAACTAGCCAAAAAACGTGCCGTCCTGATACTTCTTTACGACGCGAGCATGTCTGGGGATAAATCATGGTTTGAGGTGACGGTGATGATGACGCGATGCTGGCGAGGAGAACACGCGGGGAGCAGAGGCATACGTAGGAAGGAGGAGGAGGAGGAGGAGGAGGAGGAGGAGGAGGAGGAGGAGGGAGGCGCGCGGCGCTGCGGATTCAAAACTAGGACCCGGCACCACAGGACTGTTGGGAACAATAGGCTGGGAGCGTTTCGTTTCTAGCTCCCCTGCAGGGCGGGCTGTCCTAAGAGCACCCCCATGCAAGGGGGGGACCTGGGGAGGCGAAACCCCCCTCCCCTCCAGAGGGGTAAGGAGGAGGGAGGTCCAGCCTCTCTGAAGGGGGGAGGGCGAGGATCATGACAACCGCGCTCTGCAAGGGGGCTTCAGGGAGCGCTGCGCCCCCTTGCAGTGGGGTTACCCTGAGAACAGAACCCCCCGCTCACCCCCTGCCCCCATTGGGGAAAGCTTGCGGCGGGAGGGGGGAGGGGGGGCGAATTAAGGGAGATCAACACCCCTGCGTCGAAAATGTTCGGCGGTGAAAAGGGGGTTTAACCCACCCGGCCCAGCATGTGGCGGCTTCCGGAAACCCTGAACCCAAAAAAGTTGTCATCTCTTAGGGGCGCATCTTTTCCTTCCGCCGCCTTCCGCCGGCCTTCCGCCGGATTCCGCCGGATTCCGCCGGCGAAGGCGGCCTCGTCTGACTTCCGCCGCCTTCCGCAGGTCTTCCGCCGCTTTCCGCCGAGGAAGAGATGTCAACTCCCTCTACCCTCGAAGGCGAGGCCATTTTTGGAACGCCCCATGTACCCTGTGCAGGGATTGCGCTCCTCACAACCTAACGTCACTGTTCCCGAACGCCCACCCCAGGACAGCACACGATGGATGAGAATGTGTTTACCGAAGCTGCCGAGTGCAGGCGGCCGGAAAAGCCTGGGAACTGGCAGCCTGCGCCCCACATAGACGGACCGGCTGCCGCCGCCGGCCTCCCAAGGCGGCCCGCCACGTCGGCGAAGATTCTTGAGACGGTGTGGGCGGGCGTTTTTGTTGCAGAGAGGGGGTGTCCAAAGCGGCCTGGAGCCGAACTGGTCACGGGCACGGCGCCTGCGCCTGAGCGGCAATGACTATCCGCCTGCATTTCCGCCCCGGCCCCTGGGGGCCACAGCACCGCCGCCCCGGGGTAGGCAAGCCCAGCTTTGGAAAGCAGGGTTGAATTTGTACCGTACTTTGTACCGATGGACCCCTCAGCTACCCTCAGAGGTTGCACAGCCCCCACCACCATCCACGAGGCTGCGGTTGTGACACCAGAGCCACTTGTTCCACCCCAGAACCCAGAACCCCGACGTCGTGTCTTTTTCACACCGTCGACCCCCAGAGGTCTGGACCCCTTCCCCGGGACCAATTCTTAATCCTGAATCGATATTTTTCGGTCCCGCGGCCCGGGAAGGGCCCCCAGAAGTTGAGAATAGCGCAACCGAAATACCCTCCGTCATCTTTTCTTCGCAACGCGAGGGGGTCTTTGAACGCCCATGCAAGCGTGGGCCAGGGGGGCTTGCCGCCTGCCAGGTACTTACGCGAGGCTGGCCCTCCTGCAAAAGGGGGGGGCTTTCCCAGGAGCCCCCCTCCCTCTACACCTTCACGGGGGTGGTTTTAAGGGTGGGGTACCCCCCCCTGCACATTGGGGGGCGGAGGAAGAGGATCAGAGGGGGGGAGGCAGGGTGTTCAATACCCCTGCAGGGGAGTTGTCACAAGATCCCCCCATGCAGGCACGGGGAGTGGCTGCGGGGGTTCAATTTCCCTGGCGCTGTCTTTACATAGAAAAGAAAACGCAGCGACGTCTGGGGTGGCTTACACCCGCTGTATGGAAGTGTTTGGAGGGGAGGGGCAACCCCCTGCAAGGGGGGGGGGGGGTTGAGAAAAGCCCCAGCCGAATTGGTTGAGGGATGTTTGAACTCCTGGCCGGGAAGGTTACCCGAAGGAAGCCCCACGCAGGGGTGTTTAGGGGATTCAGCCCCTGCACGAAAAGGTTTTCGCAGGGACCCCCTTTGCAACGGGGGCTCAGGGGGTTCACCCCCATGCATAAGATGGCGGCGAGTGAGGGGGGAATGAGATGGCCTTCTCAGAAGGCTCGGTAGTCCCCTGGCCTTCTGAGAAATGTCTACGCCTCCCCCGAAGACAAAGAAACAACTTCTCGGGAGGCGCGAGGGCTTCTGAGAAGTCCCGCCGCCTTCCGAGAAGGCCTCCTCCTTCTCATTTCCCCCCCTCGCTCGCCGCCGAAAAAAAAAAAGACACACAGCAGGGTGGGCAGGGTGGTGTTCAGAATGGGGTGGGCGGGAGGCGGCCACTTCCTGCTGCTCCAAGAAGTTCCTTCTTTCCTCCTCCTCCTCCTCCTCCTCCCCTCCTCCTCCTCCTCCTCTCCTCCTCCTGCCTCCTGCCTTCTCTGCCTCCTGCCTCCTGCCTCCTGCCTCCTGCCTCCTGCCTCCTGTCTCTCCCCTCCTCCCCTCCTCCTCCTCCTCCTCCTCCTCCTCCCCTCCTCCTCCCTCCTCCTCCTCCTCCTCCTCCTCCTCCTCCTCCTCACTCCTCCTCCTCCCCTTCCTGCCCCTTTTTCTCCTCCTCTTCTCCTCCTCTTCTCCTCCCCTCCTCCTCCTCCTCTTCCTCCTCCTTCTCCTCCTCCTCCCTCCTCCTCCTCCTGTTCCTCACTCCTCCTCCTCCTCCTCCTCCTCCTCCTCCTCCACCTCCTCCCCCTTTTCCTCCTCCTCCTCCTCCTCCTCTTCGACGGCGCCGCGTTTCCGCACCAACGCATGCTCCACGCATCCATGATCAGGAGAACTCGCCTGGTGAGCGTCCTTGCGTGGGCTCGCGGGGATACTTTTTTGGTCAGCGGCCTCGTGAAGCGGGTCAAGAGGCGTCCAAACTCTAGCCGGGCCACGACTAGGCAGCAGAAAAGCGGAAAGCGGAAAAGCAAGACAGGCGCAGAGAGGGGCCAGCGAAGCGAGCACGCGGGCTGCCACTCAAAAGTGCGCCAAGAGCGGCACTCCCAACCCGGTGGCGTGGAAAACCCGGTGGCGACCATCAGGCAAGCACAGCCAAAATGGCGCGGCGGCGCGACCATGAACACGCAGAGGTCGACCACCCGTCGTGAGTCGGCATACGGCCCGACGAAAACGAGCAGGTCCGACAGGCACTTCAGGGCGACATTCCTGCCGTAGGTGACGCGACGATTCGTGTCGGCGCCGGAGTGAAGAGGGGGCGGCCTCCTCATAGACAGGACTGCCGACGGCAGATCCTCTGGTATGTACACCCGGGCTCGCGGGGATACTTTTTCGGTCGCGTCCGCAAGCGAAGGCGCAGGCGGAGTCAGAAGCTGTCCGGAGCGCGGAAATAGGCCAAATTAGCTACTGAAAGCGCCGCAGGCCGGCCGGCCCACTCATCAAGCAGCAGCGCTCGCGGGGATACTTCTTTCGGTCGCGTCCACCAGCGAAGGCGCTAGCGGAGTCAGGGCTCGCAGGGATATTTTTTTGATCTGCGGCCCAAAGGACGGCTCCAGAGGGCGGGTCAATCAGGTCGTCTGGGGCACAGAGCGAGATAATTTGCGAATCCAGCCGTCACCGTCGACAGCCGACCGCACCTGCAAGCATGCTCGCAGTTGCACATGCACACAACAAAATGAACTAAATTCAAGGAGACGCACTGACTCGGCATGCCTATAGGCCAGGGGAGCCAGTTTCAAACGTGAGTGTTTGTTCCACCGCCTGCGCGGGGGGGGAGTCCACAGTTTGGGCAACACGCCTCGCAGCCAGCAGCATTCGAGTTGTTCGTGCTGCGTCGCTGCGTCGGCTGCAAAAATTCACCGACCCCCGCTTGCCTGACAAGGCGTGTGAGACATTTGGCTGTTCCCCTCTCCTTTTCCCCCTCCCTTGCGGGTCCAAATGCCGTTTGAGAAGGGGGGGTTGGCGGGCCCATGCGCTCGCCAACGCTTCTCCCGGGGCTTCAAAAGCCTCCGAATGGCCTCAAAGCGGCCCAAGAAAGCCCACACAGGGCGCCAAGATAGTCCAAGAGAGCGTCGAACTGGTCAAGGGGTAGCCCCACGACAAAACATGCACGTTTAGCATCGGAGACGAAGGGGTGAGATCGAAGTGGAACGGAGAGCCCCCCTACCGGGAAATCGGTTTCGGTTTCGTGTTCGTGCGTGCCGTGGGTGCAGGCGAGGCGAAGCTGCGTGGGCGGGCGAGGCGAAAGTCTCCTCCGGCTGAGGCGCGGCCAGAACAAATGATTCCTCTCTGGGGGCCAGTGCCGCGCGGTGTCCCGCCGATGTCCCGCCTCCGGCTGAGGCGCGGCTGGACCACATGTTTCATTTCCGGGGGCTGGTGCCGCGCGGTGTCCCGCCGGTTTCCCGGCGGTGTCCCGATGACGATGATGATGATGATGATGATGATGCTGCTGAAACTGATGATGATGATGGTGATGGTGATGATGATGATGATGATGACGTCGATGATGTTAATGACGATGATGATGATGATGATGATGATGGTGATGGTGGTGATGATGGTGTCCCGATGAGGATAATGATGATGATGATGATGATGTTGGCGATGTTGATGATGATGATAGTGATGGTGATGGCCATGGTGGTGATGATGATGGTGTCCCGATGATGATGATGTTGATGATGATGATGCTGCTGCGGATGAGAATGATGGTGAACCGATGATGATGATGATGAGATGATGATGTTGATGAAGATGAGGTGATGAGATGATGGTGATGATGGTGATGATGAAGATGATGATGATGATGGTGTCCCGATGATGGTGGTGATGATGAGGTTGATGATGATGCTGTTAATGATGGTAATGTTCATGATGACGATGGTGCCCCGATGTTGATGATGTTGATGATGATGACGATGATGGTGTCCCAATGATGATAATGATGCTGTTGATGAGGGTGATGATGTGATGATGTTGAGTTTGATGATGGTGGCCCGAGGATGAGGATGATGATGCTGATGCTGATGATCATGATGGTGTCCCGATGATGATGATGATGGTGATGATGATGGTGACGATGATGAGGGTGTCCCGATGATGATGATGCTGTTGATGATGATGATGTGGCTGATGATGATGATGATGGTGGTGTCCCAATGATGATAATGTTGATGATTCTGCTCATGATGATGATGATATGATGATGATAAAGATGATGATGGTGATGATGATGGTGGTGTTCCGATGCTGATGATGATGGTGTCCCGATGATGATGATGATGTTGATGATGATTATGCTGCTGATGATGGTGTCCCGATGATGATGATGTTCATGCCCATGCTGATGTTGATGATGATATGATGAGATGATGATGCTAATGATGATGAAGGTGAATGTGATGAAGATGGTGATGATGATGATGGTGTCCCGATGATGATGGTGATGAAGAGGTTGATGATGATGATGCTGTTGATGCTGATGATGATAATGATGACGTCGATGACGATGATGATGATGATTACGTTGATTGTGAGATCGATTGTGATAACGATCGTGAGATCGAAAGTGAGACCGAATGTGTGATCGATTGTGAGATCGATAGTGAGATCGATAGTGAGACCGATTGTGAGATCGATAGTCAGATCGATTGCGAGATCGATCGAACGAATAAGATCGAGTGAGATCGATTGTGAGATCGATCTAGTGAAATCAATCGAGCGAGGCCGATAGTGAGATCGATAGTAAGAGCGATAGTGAGACCGATCGAGTGAGACGCCCCCCCCCCCCTCCCCCCCCCCCCCCCCCCCGAACACCTCCTTATCACCCGAAGGTGGCCGTATAGGTACGTACGACCGTTTTTCGTCTCAACAGCGCCCCCATACGAGGAGGAGAGGAAAGGAAGGGATGAAGGTGGCCATCTTCTCGAAAACGCCCCCCCCCCCCCCCCCCCACTTGCCACCTCCTGGGGCGTGTAGAATGCATGACGCACAGCTGTCAGGGGCCAGCAATGGACCTGGGCGGCCCATGGGCGGAGTCTCGTTCTGCGTGTATAACCCGCTGAGCGCGAACAAGACCCGCTCCCAGGACGTGATCGAGGAGCTGAACAACATAGACTTCGTGTTCCTCACAGGAACCCAGAGAAGGACCAGCGGGGAAACGCTGGAACCCATCGCCGCCACCAGAATACACTGGGCACTTGAGTGGGGGTGGCACAGTAGTCAGCATGTGAACAAGAGCTGTGGATTGAGTATTTGGATTTATCGTCGAAGGTATCCTAGGTGTTGCATAAGAGGCTTTTTACCAGTACCGAAAGGTTTGAGAGGACGAGTGGCAGCATGTAAGTTGGAAAGAGGTTCTTCTCGGGCGTTGCTGGTCGCACTCTACTTCCCCCCATGCCCCAGCCGAGGACGAGTGCAACGAGAAGCTTGGGAGAGAACGATTCGTACAACTGTGACGTGGCTGACGGATGTCCTAGCGGCAACCTCGGCAAGATGGTCACCTGTCATATGCGCAGACATGAACGGGCAGTTCATCCATGTCGAAGGTGTAACGGGCACACAGAATTTGGGGCCCTTCAACTTCACGACAGAGCAGGTCGCCCCATTGTTCGCGGCGCACCAGTTGGCCGTGGTCAATGCGCGTTTTGCGCGGGGAGGCCCAACATACTTCAACAAAGGAGTTACAAAGACACGGGACTACCTAATAGTTCCGAGAACGTGGATGACGGCAGTCAGATGGTGCCGGACATTGCTGGCGAGCGCGCGGAGACTACAGGTCCACAACCTCAGCGGTATATGGAACCACGTCCTGATGGCAACCAGCTTCGAGATGGACGTGGTGGCCGAGCCGTATGAGGAGATGAAGTACAAACGCGTGAAGTTGGATAGGGAGAGCATTGCGAAGATGCTACAGCTCGGCGACAACCGACGAGCTTTTGCGCAACGTGTGGAGTCTGAACTAAGTCAGCAGCGAGAACAACTTGCGGCGCAGACGTGAGAAGACACACCAGATTTTGTGAATTCGACGATCCACAAGGCGCTCGAGAATGCGGCTACCAAGTTGTGCACGACGACCAGAGGTTACACTGAGGACCACAAAGCACATGCGAGAGAGGTCCGGCGTATGTTATGGAAACGGCGTATTCTGCGGGCAGAGTTCCAGTACTCATGTGGAGTGGGTGAATACGAGGTTTACGACGCTTCAACCGAGGTTAGCCATGACCGCGAGATGGCCGAGCTGGAGCTGACGATCAGAATGCGGCGTCTCGGCAAATTGCTACGACAACAGAGGCAAAAGTATTGGCAAGAAATCGAGACACTACGCGCGACGAGTTCATGAGAGCAGCGAAGACGGACGGCTTCTACACGGTCCACAAGGTGGCGAGAATGTTGGCGCAGAAAAGAAGAGGAGGACGGAAACGAGTATATGGTCGACGTCATGCGTCGGGCACGAACGACGAATGGGTTGAGAAGATGAAACGACCAGGCCGCGCAGGGGGATGCTCGGCTACCGAGGTGACGGAGGATGAGATTCAAGTACGACGGGGAAGAGTTTTACGCCAGGAGGTCACGGGCGAGGAGATAAATGAGGAGATGAAGGGCATAACGAAAGCAATGCGGAAAGCACGTCTTTGGAGGAGTTATCCTCTGGAGCTCGAGTGGTGAATTATTGAGATGTATGTTTTTTTTTTTTCCGCGCTGGGTTAATGAAAGGATGACGGCCAGGACTACTAGCCTTGGGCACGAGAATGAGGTTGAGAATTTATGCACGCCCAATTTCTATGTGTATGTGAGGAGGATGGTCGAGGCGATAATGATCACGCAGAGATTTCCCCTCGACTGGCTGAGGGCGAAGGCCGCCAAGATCAGCAAGGGCAATGAGAAGGAGGGAGCGGATGGCGAAAGAGTGGTTATGATTATATGCAGTATGGCGGAATTTTATTACAGACATATTCTAATGAGTACGGACGCCACAGGAATACCATCCTGGGCGCACGGTGCAATCAGACACCGCAGGCGCGAGGGCGCCGCGGCGGTACAGCTATGTGGTGCATGGAGGCTAAAGGCAGCGGGAGTGCAGCATGCGAAGAGGCTCCACGATGCTGCAAACGCGTGTTTTTTTGTGTGAAAACTGGTAAGCTGCTGCAGGTAGAGCATGAACAAATGAAGCATGAGCACATCACAGTGATGATTGATCGAGTCCAGTGCGCGCACTTCGCGCTCTCTGACTCCACCGAAAATATGATGTTAATGGGGGAAGGATGCATGCCAGGTGATCCAGCTATGGTTTTCTTGTTTGTGTTGGCGTATATAAGGGGGCTCGAATAACACGCATTGAAAACGAGAAAATTGATGGAGGTCACCTCGCCATGGACGGGAAAAAAGGAGCAGGCGGGAATGAGTTTGTTTGTGGCTGATATCGCAGATACGTTCAGTTTTAAGAACCAGGTGGAGGCGGAGGCGGAGGGAAAGAAACAACATAAGGATATATCCGAGGCGCTGAGCGAAATGGGACTGGCTCAGAATATATCAAAGCAGGAGGCAATACCGTATTGTTGTGGCAAAAGAGTATATTATCTGGAAGCCATGATATTGTCTGATTGCGTGCTGGATGGGCACGCGGCAGCAGCAGCGAGGTATCTAGGCGTCCGAATGACAGCGGGATTTCCAATCCATATTGAGATGGGGTGCCGTATTCGGGCAGGAAAAGCAGCGTGGGCCTCCATGGGCAAGTTCTGGACTTCTAGGGTATCTCAGAGATGGAAAAGATCCATATATAAGGGGTATGTCGTCAACGCGATCCTCTCGGGCATCGAAACGTTCGTGAAGCCCCAGGGGCCCATGAAGGTGCAGGATTTTGCGGGGCTCGAGGGCCGCGTCGCTAGGAGAGGGCGAGTTGTCTTGGGAGGAGTGGCGTGTACGAGGGAGGACGGGTCTAAGAGGGCCCCCAGCAATCTGGAGGTGTTGGCCAGACTCGGATCGGCGAGCATATTCGTGGAGGCCCGTACTCGGAGGTTGAAGTGGTTGCAAAGTTTGCTGGCGGACCTCGAGTCGGCCGATCAGCTTTTGGGGGTTGTGTTCGGGAGCCTCAAGTGCGGGAACATCGAAAAGCCGTCGTTCCAGGACCCCGAAGCAAAGATCAACCCGTGGGCCCAGCAGTGGCTCCAGGACGTCCAGGAGCTGGCGATATACGAGGACGGGGAGGTTTTTTTGGAGTACTATGATCATGATCCAGCAAGGGCCGTCACAGAGGGGAGGGAAGAGTTTATCAAGCTCAACTTCACGGGCATGCGCGCGCATTACATGCATCACCGAGCCGAGCATGAACCCCAGCACGTACGGAGCCTTGAGGGTGGAGAGTTCCAGTGTTGGGCGGGGGGTGAAGGAGGGCGGCCTTGTCTAGCGCGATTTCCAGACAGACCGAGATTGGCGCCCCACTATGTACACGCAGAAGGTGGCACGCACGGCAAAATAATATCATTCAGAGTTGCCTGTTTCAGCAACATGCGTACGATATGCGGCACGGTGTTCACGACGAGCGCGAAAGATACCCGTACCCATACCTAGACAGGGTGGCGAGGGGCCGGGGGGGGGCGGTTCGTCGAGGCTGACGGCGGCTGCACAAGTGTAGAAACGACAGCCGATCGAGCATTACAGACTGCTGTCTTCTCGGGGCGCACGTTAGCACCGATCGCACGTGCGATCGAATCGGCGGAGTGCCCGACCCTGCGTTGGTTTTTGTCGATGTAGACCAGCTACTGCGGAGGCGCGCCCCCAGACACACATCCGGGCGTTGAGGAGTCAACGCGCGCTCGGGGGCGCATGCGAACAACTCTAGCGCGAACGTCATTGCGCGACAACCGCCCTATCGCGAATTGCCGGCCGTCTGCGGATCACCCCAACTAGATACGGTTGCCAAATGAAAACCCAAGAAACATACCCGTACCTAGCCGGGGTGCCGCAGCTCACCCCAGCTAGGTCCGGGTATGCTTCGGTGGTTTCAGGCAGGTCCCCGTACCTAGCCGAGGTGGCGGCAGGCCCAAAACGCTCTCGAGCACATATCATGCCCTCCAGAGCCGTCCCCGACGTGGCCGCTGCGGCCCCCTGGGGGCGCGACATTGCAACGTCGTTCCTCAGGGCAGGCCCAGACGCATTGGTTGCCAGGATAGCGAGGAAATGCAACTCTTTATCGATTGGGACAGGCGCCGCCACATATGGGCGGCTTTGAACCGCGCACGCACCACGATGCCCCGAGACGTCCCTAACAGAAACCAGCGCTTGTCGCTGCAATCAGACACCCAACCATCGAGCGCGCCGTTGCGTCTTGACGCGCGGATGCTGCACTGGCGCGCGCGGGGCAAGCTGACCGGGCACAATAGCAAGCGCCCAGTCTCCCGGACGGCCCATCTCACCTTGGCTGGCCCCGGGTACGGGTATCTTTCGGACCAATGAGCAGAAGCACATGCTGAGGGCATTCGAGAGAGGCTTGTGTGTTGACCGTGCAAGATCTGGAAATGAGGTGAGAATGGTGGTGTCCTACTGTCGGCTGTGCGAGTACGTAGCGGATGAGGCCCAAGAGTTGCGCCAACATATTTTGCATCGTCACCTCAGCCAATATATTCAGCAGCATCAGATTGAGTTCGATGGCGTGGCTCCTCCAGAAGTCTGGGCCGCAAGAGGGGACGACGCAGCCGCCGGGCAAGAAAGTCAAGAGCAAGGAGACCGAGGAAGTTCTCACACGACGGCTGGCGGTGCAGTTGGAGGCCAGGGTCAGAACGCTCGAGTACACGCAGACCGTCCAGATCTTTCTGCCGCGCGATCATCCAATGACCGAGGACGGCCGCAAAACATATCAGAAGTACATAGACACAGTCAAAGCAGAGGGCCCGCAGCACGAGAGGGGGCCCCCAGAGTTGCAGATTTTCGGGTCGAATCTATCCGTTATCGCGAGCTGGTTGAACGAGGGCACATCAAGCCCAGCCATGAAGAGATTCAAGGGGGTCCCCGAGAGGCTGCTGCATATGTTGGCCCACACAGACGGAATAGGGGCCAGCGAGTGGGTCAAGGAGTACACGTTCTCGCCGACGTACGATCAAAACAAGACGAGGATCACGGTCACCCTCCTCGGGCAGCTGCTGGTCGGAGTGACTCCAGAGTCGGCAGAGACCCTGCTCAAGGAGCAGACGGACGCCTGGGGAGGCGCCGCGACGGACCCCGCGTTCGACGCCAAGCTCCAGAGGAATCCGCTCGAGGTCATCCCGATCCCCAGCGGAACCAAGTGTATGAATCTCAACAGCATCGTGAGCCACATCCTGAGGGAGTGGGGAGGCGCCCGCAAGCCAGGCCGTGCGCCCCGAGGCGAGATGGCCAAGATCTTGCAGGGCAAGAAGTAGGGCACTCGAGCGAGGCCCCGCGGCCCGCGCGGGCCGCCAGCGAGCAGGGGCCTAGGGCTGGTGCTTCCTGCTCTGGTCTTAGGACCCGCGGCCCCTGTGGCTGAGGGTGGGGGCTCCGTGTCGGGGCTCCTGCCTTTGGCCACAGCTCGCTGGCGGCGCTCCGCCCCTGTCTTGATCGGTTCGCCGACAGCAGGGCTGGATCCGAGGTGGAAGCATCAGCTCTAAGCGAGTAGAGTTGCCCAGCGTCGTATGGCTTGTCAGGAGTGTTGGAGCACTGGCGCGAATGGGATGGGTAAATAAGGAGGAGGAGGAGGAGGCGGAGGAGGAGGAGGCGGAGGAGAGGGAGGACGAGGAGGAGGAGGAGGAGGAGGAGGAGGAGGAGAGAAGGAGGATGAGGGAGGAGGTAAGGATGAGAGAGGAGCAGGAGGAGGAGGGCGTGCGCGCGCTGCGGCCCCCCCGCCGCGGGCGCCGCCGGGCCCTCGCGGCGGCGGCGCTCTCAGCCCTCGCCCTCGCCAGCGCCGCCCGGGCCGCCGGCTTTCCTCCTGTGCGGCCAGGGGTGGGCGCGCGCGCGGCGGCGCGTCTGTGAGGCGGAGCGAATGCCCACCGAAGCAGGGCTCGACCTACGCTTTGAAAGTCCGCGGGCGCCAAGTGCGGCTACACGCAAGGAGTGACTCTCCTCCCTCCTCCATCCGCCCCCCTCCCTCCGTCCCTCCCTCCTTCCCTCCTGCCTACCCCAGCCTCCCCCCTCGTCCTCCGCCCTCCCCCCGCGGATACGCACGCGGAGCTCCACAGGAGAGTGGCCATCCTGCAGGGCGGCCCCTCCGCAGCAGGGCTCGACCTACACTTCTTCCCGACCGTCCTGTGGTGTTGGGTCCTCTTTTGAAGAGACGGTGCCCCGCGTTCTCCTCCTTCCTCCTCCTCCTCTCCTCCTCCTCCTCCTCCTCCTCCTCCTCCTCCTCCTCCTCCTCCTCCTCCTCCTCCCCCTCCCCCTCCTCCCCTCCCCCCCCTCCCCCTCCCCCTCCCCCTCCCCCTCCCCTCCCCTCCCCTCCCCCTCCCCTCCCCCTCCCGCCTCCCCCTCCCCCTCCCCTCCCCTCCACCCTCCCCCTCCCCCTCCCCCTCCCCCTCCCCCTCCACCCTCCCCCTCCCCCGCCCCCTCCCCCTCCCCTCCCCCTCCCCCTCCCCCTCCCCCTCCCCCTCCTCCTCTCCTCCTCCTCCTCCTCCTCCTCCTCCTCCTCCTCCTCCCTCCTCCTCCTCCTCCTCCTCCTCCTCCTCCTCCCTCCTCCTCCTCCTCCTCTCCTCCCTCCTCCTCCTCCTCCTCTCCTCCTCCTTCCTCATCTCCTCTCCTCCTCCTCCTCCTCCTCCTCCTCATCCTCCCTCCTCGCCCTCCTTGCCTCTGCTCTCCGCATGTCTCTGTTTCGGTACACCCCTCACACGCTTCGTGGCCACATAGGGAGTTCCACCGAAGGCCCCGGTGCCACCGCCCACATGGCGCCGCCGCCCCATTTTGGCACACCCCTCACACGCTTCGTGGCCCCATAGGGAGCTCCACCGAAGGCCCCACTGCCACCGCCAGCATGGCGCCGCCGCCCCATTTTGGCACACCCCTCACACGTTTCGTGGCCCCATAAGGAGTTCCACCGAAGGCCCCAGTGCCACCGCCCGCATGGCGCCGCCGCCCCATTTTGGCACACCCCTCACACGCTTCGTGGCCCCATAGGGAACTCTATGTAAGGTCTCATTGGCGCACCCCGCATGGCGCCGCCGCCCAATTTTGGCACACCCCTCACACGATTCGTGGCCCCATAAGGAGCTCCATCGAAGGTCCCAGTGGCGCAGCCCGCATAGCGCCGCCGCCCCATTTTGGCACACCCCTCACACGCTTCGCGGCCCCACAAAGACCCCCATCTGGGGCTCCAGTGGCGCAGCCCGCATGGCGCCGCCGCCCCATTTTGGCACACCTCTCTGACGTATTGAGACCCCATAAGGAGTTCCATCGAAGGTCCCCGTGGCGCAGCCCGCATGGTGCCGCCGCCCTATTGGTGCACCCCTTCTCACGCGCTTCGTGGCCCCATAAGGAGCTCCACCGAAGGTCCCAGTGGCGCAGTTGGCATGGCGCCGCCGCCGCCATTTTGGCACACCCCTCGCACGGTTCGGCCCCCACACGGTTCGTGGCCCCATAGGGAGCGCGGGCAAAGATGGGATTCATAATTGCGGTATTCACAATTCATATGGTTGGGTCCTTCGCCTGGATTTATTTATTTATTTTTTTATTTAGCAAGGGTTGCGCGAAGCGTCTCAAGACAAGTTTCGAAAAAGGCGTGCGTGCCAAAAACGGGGGCGACCCCGTTTTTATCATTGACGGCGATCCACGTTTGTGGGAAGCCATCGGGCGCGTGCAGTGCACTACACCGTCCGTGGCGACGAGGGCCAACGGGGGGCGACCCGACGCCAGCGAGACAAGCCGAATCCAACCGCGACGACGACGGCCGCCAGGGCGACCCGGCACCAGCAATCCGAGCCGAATCCGGCCACACAGCTGGGCAACTAGTAAAAGCAATGGGAGGCCAGGAGCAGCGCTGGTCAGTGGACGCGTCGCTGCCATGGCACGGCGAGCATGGGCAGCAGGGCGGCCAGTGGGCAATCCTGCGCTCCGAACGGCCGCGGGCCGTCACGACAAACTCGGGCCATTAATTTATTGGCATGACCAGGCAGGCTGAAAACTCAGGCATCACTGGTCGTCTGGACCGAGATGAAGACGAAGGACGCGGGCGCTGCCTGCTCCAAAATGCTCTGGAAAGTTGCCTTTTTCGCGGCAGAGGCCACTTCAATGACGCCTTCCCTCAGCATGCACATCACCAGACTCTTGGGCTCGACAGCGAGACCAGCCTGGCGCGACACACCCACGGCATGCCGCAAGAGGCTCCGGAACTGCGTGCTCGGCTCGGCCGTGAGGACCAGCGGGTCGTAGCTGGACTCCATGGTCACCTCGCGCGAATCCCGGAGAAAAAGTGGAAGATGGGCGGCACCATCGGCATCGAGTTGGGCCAATAGGTCCGAGGCGGCGCCGAAGGTGAGCTCATCGCATTCGGCCAGGTTCTCGGCACCATCATGCTGAAGAACTTCCTGACTGCTCCTGGCGCCCTCGCGCGCAGGAGCACCACGTGCGGTCGCAGCTGCAGGCGCCTCCGCCGGCGCCGCCGCTGAGCACTGCTTGCACTCCACCTCTGGGTTGAAGCGCACGCCAACCTTCACGTCGCCAGTGGCATCGCCATCGAGCTTCGGGAAGTCTGGCACCGATGGCAGAGGCGGCAGGCTGCCACCAGCGAGCGCTGTGGGGAGCGTCGGCGGATGCTGCACGGCGGCGCCGCAGCCTCGCGTCGCCTCCGCTCCCTCGGCGCTGCCGCGCATGGCGGGTGCGCCGGCTCCCTCGCCGTCGCCGTCGGAGCCGTCACGTCCACTCCCTGCGCCTGTCTCCGGGATAGGTGCGACAGGGCAGCCCGCGGCACCTGGGATGGGCCCAAGCCAGACTGCCATGCCCTTGGGGACCCAGATCCGCTGCCAGGAACCCTCCGGGGCTGCGGGGGAGGCCTCGGCCATCGTCGACGGAGGCCGCAACGTCCCGTGGGTGCCACGGTCCGCGGCACGCCCCGCAGGCGCGGTGCGCCTCTCGCGCGCACAAGCGCCGCCGCGGCGCCTGCAGCACGGTCCCCAGCTCGCCGCCCAGCAGCCCGGCGCCTATCGCACGGCGCGAGGGGAGAGACCGACCGCCCGGGAGCAAGAAGGCCTATGCGAGGGCGGCTGCCCGCGGTCGCTCGACCGCGGGCTTGAGCCAAAATGGATACGGAAAATCCGCGGGCGCCAAGTGGTCAAGGACAGCCAGACGCCACTCAGCAAGCGGCGGGATGCAACGGGAGCGAACGGAGGCACCGAAACGAGACACGGCTCAACCTAAAACAGCGTTTGTCGGTTTCGTGTCGTTGTCGTGCTCCCTCGTTTTGTTCTCGCTCCGACTGCGCCGCAGAGCGAACACAGAGCGACAGCGGCCCACGACCTCGCCAAAACACCGTTTAGTGTTGGCCCTGTTTTCCACCAGCACCACCATAAGCTGGAGGGGGAAGGAGGTGGAGGAGGAGGGAGATGAGGAAGAGGGGGGGGAGGAGGAGGAGGAGGAGGAGGAGGAGGAGGAGGAGGAGGAGGAGGAGGAGGAGGAGGAGGAGGAAGAGGAGGAGGAGGAGGAGGAAGAGGAGGAGGAGGAGGTGGTGGTGGTGGAGCACAAGCCCACCATGCAGGTCGAGCCCTGCACCGAAGGGCCGCAGCGCCGACGGGCCCCAGCGGAGAAAGCCCGGAGAGGCCGCGGCGGCCCTTCCCGCCGAGGGGGAGCAGGGCGAGACCCAAACAGTTTTGTTCGCTGTCGTTTAGTTCTCGTTCTCGACCGCAGCACCGTTTGGGTCTAGCCCTGCGCTGCTCGGGGGGAGAAGAGAATACCGACGTCGCGCCGCCGACCGAAGCAAGGCAGGCGGCTGGGAGGGCCCTGCCTCAAAGCAGGCTGCAAAAGAGAGGTTCCCCACCCACTGCGCTCGCCGCCTATGCGCCTCCGCCCTCTTGGCTTCGCGCCTGAGGCGGGCCTGGGAGCGTTTGGCCGCAATGAGGGCCAGCTGCTCGGGGGTGAAGCGAGGCGGGGGAGGCGGCGGCGGCGGCGGGAGGGAGGTGGAGGGGGAGGGAGGGAGTCCTAGAAAATCCTCTGCCTCGAACTCCTCATCCGATCCAGGCTCATGCACTGTAGTACGCTGACTAGGGCACTCAAGAGCAGGAGTCGGGGCAGGAGCGGGAGCCGGAGTCGGGGCGCACATGGGATCAATGGAAGTCTCCATGAGATCTACCGGGAACCTGTGAGCCTCGGGATCCGCTCGTTTTGTCCTGCCCTCCTGTCTCGCAAAGTCGGGCCGGCTCGAACGCGCCACACACCTCTGGTAAGTAAAAGCGTTTAAGGTCGGAGATCAAGGCGCTCTCGTCCATGGTGCCCTCATCGTCGTCGTCGCAGCGCGTATCTGATAATATGTTGTGCATGGATGACGCTATAGCGGCGGCCAACCTCGCACGCATCTCCAAGGGGTAAGTTTTCGTGGCGTTGGTTTTGAAGACCGTGCGCCCCCCAACATGTTCTTTCCCCTGCAGTATTCTGTGGGCGCCCTGACCATAATGACACCGCCCATTTCGTGGACCGTCACACATGCGCCGTCGCAGGCATTCCATCCGCAGGCCCAAAAGGCGCGCGGGAGCCATGCCATATTCTGCGGGATCACGATCAACGGGTTGCAGCGTGCATTGATCAAAGTCTGCCGTGACCGCGATAGGGGCCGACGCTAAAGCCTCACGGGGCTCCCATTGGAAGCTGCTGGGACCCTCGGGCCTCCAATGGGCCGGCAGGGGGTGCTCCATGCACCCCGACGCCCCAGCAAGCACGTGGCAGCCCAAGAAGAACCAGCTTCTGGAAGAGCGCGTTGCCCGCATGGAGCCGCAGGGCCTGGCGCTCGGAGACCCTGGGAACTCCCAAAAACCAGCCATGGGTACGCAACGGGTGGTGGCGGCCCAAGAGAAACACCAGATTTTGGAGGAGCGCGTTGCCCGCGTGGAGCCGCAGGGCCTGGCGCTCGGAGACCCCGGGAACTCCCCATAACCAGTCATGGGTACGTAACGGGGGGGGGCCATCCAGCCACCGCGCGGCGCTCCACGTCTCGCAAGGGCCGCCCCCCCCCCCCCGTGTTCCACGCGCGCCGTGCCAATATGTGCTCACCCCATTGCTGGATGGTCGATGTGCGCATGAGATCTCCCATGTCCGAATCAATTGCAATGTCTACCGGTAGCATGACAATATGGTATGCTGACGCGATGTGTTCCTGCTCGATCCAGGTCGCGCGTGTCGCCTCTGCTCGATCCATGTTCCTGCTCGATGCTGACGCGATGTGTTCCTGCGCGTCGCCCTGGCGTCGCCTGCCTGAAAACAAATTGAGCACAAAGATCTCTACTCTGTGTGCGCGGACAGGTACCCACTCGGCAGTTACCTCACTGAAATCCTGCGGTCTATATCGATAGTGACGATCCCCAAATATCAGGGAAGGCTGCTCGCCATCTGCCAAGTCCCGCACATCGCTGGGCCGCGTGCTGGGCTAGGTCTGCTTCTCGCAGTTCTTCAGCCCGCTCGGGAGATACAGTAGTCCCGTGCATGATATAGGCCAACTGACACAGCGCAGCATCAAAAGCCAAGTGGTCTCTAAGCAGGCGAAGGGAGGAGAAGGCCATAGACCGCGCAATGCACGCCGATCCCTCCCCCATAAGCCTGGATACCACATGTACCTGGCTATAGTGTACGCGTGCGATGTGCTGCCGTGTACCCTTCGCAGTCTTACTCACATAATCACACCACATACATCGAAGGTCCTCCTGTACCCGCGGGGAGGGATGAATGGGATGGGCCACGTCCGTGATCGGCACTGGTACTTCTGCCGGGCGCACGAGCTGAAAAAATCCCTGCTGCGCCCCCCGGGCAAGGGCAGCCCGGGCGGCGGCCTCAGCGCGCGCAGCGAGAGCGGCGTGCAAAGCTTCCTTCCATGCCGGGAGGGATTGCAAAATGCGGGCCTCCCAAGATTGGAAGTCGTCCGTTGGATCTGGCATATCACGGAGCTGATAGTGCGTGGTCCTTACCCGCTGCAAGTCCTGCACCACTCGGTGCAAGCAAAACTTCCCCTGCAAGTGTGCCGTGCGATACACGTGCGTGAGGAAGCTGCGCAGCGTAGGTGTGCCGTGGTGCAGTAAACGACACATGAGACGCAGCCTGTGTACCCGAAGAACCACATGAAGATCGGCGCGTCGCACGCGCGCAGGGATGAGCCTGTCGGGGTCAGCATCGGAGTCCTTCTGGGGGGCTCTCAAGACCTGACGATACTTGTTGGTGACCAGGCGTTGAAGGTGAGCGTGCTGGGCATCTGTGAGGGTGGGCCAAGTGCCTGCGTTATACAAGAGGCCTGAGAAGATGTGCGTGTCCGCGAAGTGCAGAATGGCCTGCTGCGGGAGCCCAATAGGGAAGCCAAAGACCCGCCTACGTAGCAATGTGCCCGATGACTGCACAGACGCCTCCCGATGAGCCAGCTCGGGCCCGATATAGCCCCAACTCGTCCAATTGCGTGCCCAAGTGGGGGTATGCTCTGACCGCCAATAAGGTGAAATGTCCCAGGAGCGATGATTAAATGTCAAAACGTCCCCATCGCTCCAACCACAGTTCACGTTTAGCTCGCTTGGCGCCAATCCGTCTGGATTGAAACAGTACCTCAGTCTTGCCTGCTGCAAAGTCGAGCTGGAGACCGCGGCGCACTAAGCTGGAGGCGACCACCTCAGCTACCTTGGGCGCTGCAGCAAGCAAGTGCACAGCTGGGCCGATAACAGCGACTGCACCGTCGTCGAAGAAGCACACTTCAAGCCCGCCGCACACAATATCGGGAGCCTGCTGCATCATGTCCGACATAGTGGCATGCAGGGAAATGGGTATGCGGAGATCGAGTTCCAACTCCTGCAATCCTTGCTGGGCTTCCTTCACACGCGCTGCCATGACATAATTGAAAACCACATCCCCTAGCTGCTGGCCTGGCACAGCCCATCCGAGTGAATAGGCAACCGCAGAGGCCCCAGGATACCAAAACCAGTTACCCGAGTAGCTAGAGGCCGTAAGTGCACAAACGTGACGCGAGGTCCCCGCCTGCTGCAGTAAGGTAGGGTGGGAGGCTATGTGGGCCTTGAGGTCTTCAATGGCACTTGGTGGGAACCCTGCCATCTGCAAGATGCGGTGCAGGTCGGCATCAGAAGTACCCGATTGCATGACCAACTCACGTACAGCACGATAGAAGGCGGAGGTGGCGTCAAGCATGAAAAAGAGAGCGGATAGTTTGAGTGCCTCTGCGAGCTCCTGCCAGGAGCGTGAGGAGGAGGAGGAGGAGGAGGAGGATGAGGAGGAGGCGGAGGAGGACAGGAGGACC
>CAUYUJ010011418.1:17500-23020 GCA_963575745.1 Prorocentrum cordatum | reverse complement strand
GGAGCGAGGAGGAGGAGGAGGAGGAGGAGGAGGAGGAAGAAGAGAAGGAGGAGGAGGAGGAGGAGGAGGAGGAGGAGGAGGAGGAGGAGGAGGAGGAGGAGGCGGCGCCCTGAGCGATCAGGAATCGATTTTGACAACCGGAACGTGCTCCAGGCTCCACGTCGGCCGCGTGTGGTTTTTCCTCCGCGCAGCATTGCCGCTTGGCCTTCGCACCACGAGCTTGAGCGTTTCCACCTCCGATTTCATCTCCTCTAGCATTGCTGCCGAGCTGGATCTGGCGCTGTTTACCTGTATGATGAGAAAGCCCTTCTCGATCACGTTGTCTGGGTTATTCTCGTTCCACTGCTTGACGACGCCATCCAGGATATCGTCAATTCTGAGCTGTGTGTTGCGGGACACGCGGCGAATGCCGATGCCGAGCCCGACGGCCACTCCATCCTTGACCGGTCTCGTCAGCGTGACTTCGCGATCGTAGGGCTCCTCGTCCGATCGTGCATCTGCGGGTGTGGGGAAAAACGACAGTCCATTCGCCTCAACATCCCGGGGGGGCGGGGAAGCCATGGAAACCTGCGTCAGAGGCGAATCGCTAGAGAGGTCCAAGCCCTGGTCCAGCTCAGCCGCCTCGGCCTGGTCAGCCTCGAGGGCCTCCGGGGGAGCCGCCTCCGTCACCTGCCCCAGTGTGTCGCGGCTCTCCGGGTCTGCCTGGGGACCTGCTGGGGGCCGAAACTTGGCGGCGCGCACTCTGGCCATCGCTCGGACATCCATTCCCCGTGCACCTTTCGGTTCTGCGCGCGGCCTCTTTTGGGCTAGCCCACCCAGGATGGCCCTCGATGGTCCCCGCCGACCCAAAATCACACGGCCGAGCGATGCCAAGGCAATTTTTTTTGCCGCGCTCAGCATCAGTGTGGGCGCCCACGCGGCTCTGCCAGCAAATGCGCGACACGCCGGCGTCCACCAAAGGATGGCCGGCTGCGCCTGGAAGTACCCCAGCAGGTGCACAGAAACCAGGAGAGGCGGAGCAGAGGAGGCCGACGAGGGAGCGATGGGGCATGCCTCACTCCCTCCTCGGAGCGATGCCGAGGCAAAGGGGGGGGCAGGGTCGTCGCGCGGAGGGGTCTCCTTGAAGTTAGGAGGCAGGGGGGGGCCTCCGAGAGGGCAGGGCAGGGGGGTGACTACCTTCCAGACCACCCCAACCCAACCCGAAGACCCGAATTTCGGGTTGGGGGGGGTAAGGGTCCCACGTGTGTTTGTTCGATGTTTCCCGGCCCCCCCCCACTGGAAATCGAGGGTAAATCTGAGCCTTCGGGTTGGGTTGGGGTGGTTTGGTGGGTGGTGAGGGGGAGGGCCTCCTTGAACTTGGGAGGCCGAGGAGGGAGTGCTGGGGCAGGGCCTCGCTCCCTCCTCGGAGCGATGCCGAGGCCAAGGGGGGGCAGGGTCGCGCGGGGGGGCCTCCTTGAACTCAGGAGGCAGGGGGGGGGGGCCTCCGAGAGGGCAGGGCCCCGCTCGGGGGCGCCCCGGGGGGGGGGGGGGGTTTTCTGAGCGGGCCTCTCCTCCACCCCCTCCTCCCCCTCCTCCGCCCCCTCATCCTTCCTTCCTTCCTTCCTCCCGCTCGGCTTGACGCGGCCCGCAGCGTCGAGACCGCGCGCCCGGCCGGGCCGCCCGGCGCGGGCACCTACCCGCAGGCAGGCCGCCTAGCGCCCGGCCTGCGTACCCTCCCCGCGGCCGAGGGTCTGGAAGGTGACGCCCGACCCACCCGGCGGCCCCTCCAGCATGGGAGCTGGTGGGGTGCCGCACGGGCGGGGACCCCTGGCGGCCCCGCACTGCCCCGAGTGCCGCCTGGGGGGGAAATTTGCCCCTAATGTGTTCCCCCCCCCCCCGGCGGCCCCCCCAGCGCGAGGCCGGCGGGGTGCCGCGCGGGAGTGGCCCCCGGCAGCCCCGCCGGGGACGGATTGCTGCGCGGCGGGCAGAATTTCCGAACAAGGCCAATTGAGGCACCGATAGTTGGCCCTCGGGGGCCCCTCGTCGCCACGACTGGGCGCAGCTCAGAGAACTGGTGCGCAAGCGCCCAGGGAGGGCCCAGGGACCGACTTTGGGCTGCCAATGCCTCAACTCGCCCTGTTCCGCGATATTGGAGGGCCGGGCTCCTCCTCCTCCTCGGAAGGTCTCCGGGAGCTTCCGGAAAACCCGTTTTCAGAAGCCCCTGCCTCTGAAGGGGGCCGAGGCCCCCCTGCCCTCCCCCATTCGGCACGAGCGTGGCGCTTCTCGAGATGCATGGCGTGCCAGGAGGAGGGCATTTACGCGGAGACGCCCGCGCCACCACCCGCCCTTCCAAGGCGCCCCCCCCCCCTTGCCTTCTCAGAAGCCCCCCCTCCCCCCCTCTCGCGACACCCCCATGTGGGTGCGGCGCCGAGAAAAATTCCCCCCCCCCCCCCTAAAAAAAAAATACCTAAATATTATACACTAATAATAGCAATAAGAATAATAATAATAAGAATAAAATCATCGTCATCAAAATAATAATAATAATAATAATAATAATAATAATAAAACGAATACTAATAATAATAATAATCGTGATAATAAAAATAACAATAATACATATACATGGAATAAATAAACAACTAAATAAATAAATACATAAATAATAATATTAATAATAATAACATACGGATAACTCTAATAATACTAGTACTAATACTAATACTACGAATAATAAGAGAAAGAAGACAAATAATAATAATAGTAATAATGATAATAATAACAATAATACTCATAATAATAAGACTAATAAGCACAATAATAACATTAGTAATAATAATGATAGTAGTAGTAGTAGTAGTAGTAGTAGTAGTAGTAGTAGTAGTAGTAGTAGTACAAATAATTCTGGTAATGCTAATACTAGTATTACGAATAATAATAGTAGTAGCAGCAGTAGTAGTAGTAGTAGTAGTAGTAGTAATAGTAGTAGTAGTAGTAGTAGTAATAGTAGTAGTAGTAGTAGTAGTAGTAGTAGTAGTAGTAGTAGTAGTAGTAGTAGTAGTAGTAGTAATATTCATGATAATACATACTCCTAAAAATAACAATAATAACAATAAAAGAAAGGACACAAAAAACGGCATTGGCGCAGCGCGGGGGGACGTGCCCCCGGAAGCGGCAGCAGCACCGACGACGTCTCGGCGACGGGCCCCGCGGCGGCGCGGTCGAAGCCCTCCTTGGGGGCAGCGCGGGGCTCCCGGGCAACCCAGCAGCGACGCACGGGCAGCGGGGCGTCGACGCGCCTCCTCCTCCTCCTCCTCCTCCTCCTCCTCCTCCTCCTATTCCCTCCTCCTCCTCCTATTATCCTCCTCCTCCTCCCTCCTCCTCACCCCTCCCTCCTCCTTCCTCCTCCTCCTCCTCCTCCTTATTCCTCCTCCTCCCTCCTCATCCTCTATTCCCTCCTCCTCCCTCCTTTTCTCCTCTCCTCCTTCCTCCTACTTCTCCTCCTCCTCCTATTCCCTCCTCCTCCTCCTCCTCCTCCTCCTCCTCCTCCTACTCCTCCTCCCCCTCTCGCCCCCTCCGCGCCCACTTTTTGGCGCCGCGGCCCCGCGCGCAGCGACAGGGCGCCCATAGGGTCAGAGGAGAAAGCGCGCGCGCGCGTCTCAAGGCCGAGCCCTCCAGCCGCTCAGGGCGAGCAGCGCCGCGGCCAACCATGCCATCTGGGCATTGATGACAAGGTGGTCTGGCACACACACACACACACTCACACACACACACACACACACACACACTTTGAGTCAGCGGCGCAGAGGGTCCTCAAGCGCGGTCAGCAGATGGAAATAGAAATTGCGACCAGTTTTGTCGACAACACAGCGTAACAGCGTTGCGCACTGCAGAATACAGGCGGTGGGTGTGTCAGAAAACCTGTAAGTCCAAACGAAACATGCAGCGGCCAGTAGACGAGGAACGTACTCGAGTCAAAATAAACTGAAGCGCGACAACCCGAGGCTAATTGCGGCCACTGAATCAACAGAGCGGCGTTGGACTGTGAAGCGCAAAGAAAACTGCTGCTGTGCAGATTGTTGGCGTGGCCAACACAGTGGTCCTGCGCGGCAGATTGGCAGGGTGTTGACCTACGCATCGACGCCAGCGGCCGCGATACTGGGTGGACGACACACACACACACACACGAAGCCGCACCTAGACAGCACATGGGCACAGGAACGCGCCGAACTAGCACATGGACGAAAAAACGAACAGAAACTAAAATTAATACGCTGCGCAGGGGGAACGGTATGTGATCACCACCAATTTCCCCAGACGTCCAGCGCTCCAATTGTTCCGATGCGTGGACCCCCGGAGATCTGGACAACTTCCCGATAGGGCCGCTTTTTCATCCCGATTAGTTTTTGACCGCCCTGGGGACCGTCGACGGCCCCCGGAGGCCGAAAACATCGAAAAACTGGCCGCTACAACTTTTTCGGAGCCTCGGGTCTCCAGGCTTGTAAAGCGTTCTCCCTGGGTACGTTCTTGACGGCGGCGGCGGCGACGACGACGACGAGGACGAACGACGACGACGACGACGACGACGAGGACGAGGACGAGGACGAGGACGACGAGGGCGACGGCTAGGACGACGACGACGACAACGACGACGACGGTGGTGGCGGTGACGTCGGACATCGCTGTAAATTCCGAACCCTGGGTGCACGTCGGTCGGAAGAAGTAGGTGTAAGAACATGAACTAGGACAGCGGATCGAGCAGATTGGGCTCAGGACCTCCCAGATAAAAAAAATCAGACTCGGCAAGAGCAGATCGGCTCTCGAAATACGCAGGCGCTTGAAGGACACGGGGATCTGGGAACTCAGACATCTGGCTGCTCCAGTTTTTTCGATGCGTGGGCCCCGCAGGTCCGGACCCCTTCCCCGGGACCCATTGTTCGTCCCGAGTCGGTGTGTGACGCTCCCGAGGCCCGGCGAGGGTCCCTGGTCCCTGGAGGCCGAAGACGATCCAAAACCGCCTGCTCCATCTTTCTGGGAGCGTCGGATCTCAGGGAATCCAAGAATGAAGGGGCCCTGAGACACACAAATAAATACACACAAATAAAAGGATTCCCCATATTTTCATATATTTTCTGGGTTTCTGTCTTCCCCCCCACTTTCCATATTTTCCCATAGTTTCTGGGAATCGGCGATTAATTGTGTCTGTGTGTTTTTCCCCCTCCTGAAAGAATATAGTCGGGCTGCTGAAATAAGGCACGCAAAATAAGGAACGAAGCCCCTCTGTGGCTTCCAAAAGCCTGGGTGCGCGAGAAGGGCTAGAGGAACAACCACGGAAGGACGGAAGGAACATCGAACCCCGTCCGAATCCAAACTGTTCCTTATGGCAGCGTCTTGGCTGTACCCACTTTCAACGACCAGCGTGTACCTTCTCCCTCGCGAGGCCCCTGACCTGCTGCCGTGACCTCCTCGGCGTCGGCCGCGCCAGTTCTGCCGCAGGTGGCGCCCATTTGCACTGGCCCTCCGCGCAGCGGGCCTCCGCGG
>CAUYUJ010011418.1:0-12500 GCA_963575745.1 Prorocentrum cordatum | reverse complement strand
AACAACAGGTTCAAAGTCAGAAGGTGTAAGTGCACAGCGCCAGTGGGCCAAAGGGAGCGGCGATGGAGTCCACCCACGCAAACCGACCCAGCAGCTCCACAACTGTACAAAACGAGGGACGAATTACACGGACACCCGTGTGACAAAAAAGTACATTGGGCGTCGCCCAGCATGCAGTAGATGTCACGCCCAGTGTGGCAAGAAACAGAGTGGAGGCTGGCGTGGTCTCGTTCCTACGCCAGAGGCGAAAAACGGCATAAACAAAAATTTCCGGACGTCCGCGCGGACTTCTTGCATCGGCGCTGGACCCCCCCTCCCCGGCGCGCGGAGCGCGCCAGGAGCAGCGCCGGAGACGCCGCCAGGGGGCTCCAGCGCCGATCCAAGAACTCCGCGCAGAGATCTGAAAGGTTATGTATAAGTCGGGCGTGTCCCCCTTCAGGCGGATTTTGGACGAAAAAAGAAAAAAACAAAAAAAAAAAACAAGCATTCAAATTTGGGGGGGCAAATGGAACATTCCTCCTGTAGAGCGACGTGCCCGACTTGACTCCAGCGCCGATCCAAGAACTCCGCGCGGAGCTCTGCAAGGTTACGTGCACGCATTCGTCACTGCTTCGGAACGTGCAGACGACACCTGCGGGTCAGAGCGCAATGCGGTAATCTGGCCCACCGCTGCCCAAGCCCCTCGTGCCGTCGCCGCCGAGCCGGGGCGTGAACGTGTCGCCCACAGGTCCCTGGGCGACGGCGGGCACGGGCGCGCGAGCGCGCCGGAGCCGGCTCCAACCTTCCCCCTGGATCCACTCGGGCCTCTCGAAGACGAGCTTTGCCACGCGCTGGGGCTGGCCGAGGCCCGTGGGCCATGGCTCGCCAGCCGTCGGGGCCGGGACCAGCGTCACCCTGCTCTGGATGACGAGGCGGAAACGATGATGGTGCTCGCTGAAGCGGAAACGCACCATCTCCACACTCAATGGAATCGCCTCTCCCCTGCAAGCGGATGCAGTGAACTCGTCCAGGCAGTGGCGAATCCAATACTCAAAGTCCTCTTGCTGATCTGGCTGGGTACACCCCAGGAGAGTATCCTCAACGGCGCACATATGTGCAAATGAACCACCAATGAACATCTCGAAGGCACTTGTGCATCCCAACAGGGTAAGCTTTGGTGACAAGGCGTCAAACCAAACAGCAAGCTCGGGCACGGTGGACAATTGCGAGGACTCGACTTCAGAGGTTCCGAGGCCCGACCGCTCCTCGGCACTCGAATGCAAACTGCTCTGGACACCCGACGTCAAAACCGACCTGGGCAATTCCTGCTGCTGCGCACCGCCGGGCGAAGCTGCGTCCCAGAACTCCCGCAGGCCGAGAAGGTATGACTCCCTACCCTCGCCCGAATCGAAACGCACACAGAACATCTCCACGTGCACTAAAATGCCGCGCGTGTCCCGCATGTTTACGTGGAAGGCCTTGCAAATCTTGTCGGACGAGGTACTGGAGGTCACCTCTTGAGAGAACTTCTCGCGATCGGCTTCCGTGGCAAGAATAGCTAGCATGCTCGCCCCAGTCTTGTTTCGTAGCGGGTTGATCATCAGCAGCGCAGCGAGACTCTCCGAACAGTGCGCCAGCTTCAAATCAGGACCGAGCTCCACTACGGCGTCACATATGCCTGCCAGTATAGCCCTGGCGGCCCGCAGCTCGTTCTTAGAGTGGGTGCTTTCGAGATGGAAAGCGGCCGCCTTTGAGAAAACGATGTGCACACTGACCAAGTATACACTTACAAAGATCCAGTCGAAGCCAATCATTTCCAAAGTTTGGACGAAGTCGAAGCAAAGATTGCCGTTGGAAGGCCCCACCAGCAGCGTGAGCGTGGCGCTCAGGTACAGGACGGAGGCCCAAAGAAAGTTCATCGGCATGTACAGATTCATCACGGCCAGGCCAATACAATCAAACATGATGAACAACCTGAGGTCAGGCACCGCCTCCGCGAACTGAAAGAGCGGTGAAACCTTGAGCGCAGCCGCAAACAACACAACCGAATACCAGAGGTGCACTGTCACCGGGGTAACCAGCCCTGGGAACAAGCGCAAGATCGCGCACACAATGCAAAATAGACATGCGTACAAACGTAACGGTAGGATAAGCTCACTGTTGTCTCCAACCAGTGCCTGCAATGAGAGGAAACATACCATGACCACAGAAATGACCCGAGCAAAATGCCGAGATATGTCGATCCTCATGGACTGCTTGTGTACATAAACGGGGTCCTGCGCATCACAGCCGCACAGAACGAACGTCTTCACGGCCTTCGAGAATTCGAATAAACGACCCGAGCAATCGCGCACAAATGGCAGCGCGCGCTCCTCGCGGCACAGTCGCAGGATCGGGCGCCCCAGCGTCGCGGCAGCGCAGAGCACGACGGTGACTGCCTCCACTGCACGGACGCTGCGGAACTCCAGGACCTCCATCGCAGGGGCGGGGAAAGGGCCGTCCGCTCGCGCGGAATGCGGAACACAGGCCGTCTTGAGCCAAAATGGCTACGGATATCTTCCTGGGCGTCCTTGGCAGCGCCCCTTGACGCATGGACACTTCAACAGGGGCCCAGGGACACGCAAATGAACAGACACACGAGCAGCAGGGATTCCCCGTCATTTCCTCCATCTGTTTTCGGGGTCTCCGTCTTCCCCCCTCCCCATTCCCCTATTTCCCCCGTGTGTTCCTGGGCCTCGACGACTCCTTGTGTCTGCGCGTCTCTCTCCCTCCTGGACGCCGACCGCGGCGACCGAGCGCCCTGGCTGTCGGAGCTCTGGACAGGGCAAGACACTCGCGCGCGCACGGGCGATCGGGCGCCGCGGGCCAGATATCGCCCGCCGCGCCCCCCCCCCCCCAGACGGGCCGCATGGCGCCCCGTTCGCCGCCGGCCCATCCTCCTCCTCCGCAGGAGGAGGAGGAGAGAGGAGGAGGAGGAGGAGGAGGAGGAGGAGGAGGAGGAGGAGGAGGAGGAGGGTGAGAGGAGGAGGAGGAAGAGGCAGGAGGCGGAGGCGGAGGAGGAGGAGGAGGAGGAGGAGGCGGAGGAGGCGGGAGGAGGAGGAGGTGGAGGCGGGAGGAGGAGGAGGAGGAGGAGGGGGGGGGGAGGTGGAGGAGGAGGAGGAGGAGGAGGAGGAGGAGGAGGAGGAGGAGGAGGAGGAGGAGGAGGAGGAGGAGGTCCCCGCGACAGCGCCCCCCCCCCGCCCCGCCCCCTTGTCGGGGGAAGCGCGGGCAGACGGACGTGGCCATCTTCTGGCGGCCCTGTGCCCCAACTAGAGGGCAGAAAATCCACCCCGATAAGAACCACCCCGACGCGCGAGGTCTTCAGTAAACGCGCCCAACAAAGGAATCGAACAGGGCAGGGCTGTTTCGTAAACGCCCAGGGCCGTTTAGTAAACGCCAGTTGTCCTGCCCGGGTGTTTTTTCCTCCCTGGATCAGCAACTGCTGCTGACTGTGCCCCTAGTCCGAGCCACCTCCCGCACTCGACGAGTGCGACGGATGGAAGGCAGCCGCGCTGCGCGCGCGGCGGCACTGGCTCCTGGGCCATCGCTTCCCCGGCAGGCACGCAGCCCGCTCCTCAGGAGCGGTTCCCCCCTGCAGCGGTGGCCGCCCTGGTGCACGCCTCGGTCGGGGCGTTGCCTCGCGCCGCAAGCGACGAGCGGCCCGTCGCGCCCCCTCTCGGGGGAAGTGGGGCGGCGGGTTCTGGCCGCGGGCCATCTTCTGGAGGCAGGAGAGGGGCATGGCATCGAGGGGCGTGGGGCTGCTTTTGTGCACAGGGGGCCCTGGCGCTGCTGCTGATCGCAGATGGCAGCGCCATGTCCACGATTGGCACCGTACCCCTTTACGCCACACCCCTTTCCGACCTCCAGACGTCCGAGAGAGCACGCCGCGCGCAACCTCGGCGGGAACCGGGCGGCCTCTCCTGGCCCTCGCTGGGGGCTCGTCGGATCCGGGAGCGGGCTCGCTGGCCTTCCCGAGGGCCGATCGGAGGTCGTCGTCGAACGAAGGGGCGGGGAGAGGCGTGTTATCCATGCTCGGCGCATACACGTCGTTCATTCCTAACCGTGCTCATTTCAAATTGTGCTCGTTTCTAATTGTTCCTGGCCCCCTAGTGGCCAGGAAGAGGCCCAGGATAGAACATTTAGAAATGAAAGGATCTTGGCCCCAGAAAAATTTAAGAATTTTCGAATAATTAGATATGAACGGTGTGTACGTCTGCCGATCCAAAAATATGGCCATCAAACAGATCCCCCTGCGCGGCGGCGAACGTGGGCTCGGGCTGTCGGAACGCCGGTCATGGCCGTTAGGTCTCTCGTGATCGCGCGCTCCGACTCGGACTCGCCCAGGGCCTGGCCATGTCCAACGCCGGAGAGAGCTGGCCTCTGTTACATAGGATTCAAGAGGAGGGCCCACTTGATCATCGCATCAGCGTAGCGCTAGTGTAACCTCCCTCTCTCTGTCTCTCTCTGTCTGTCTGTCTGTCTGTCTGTCTGTCTGGCTGGCTGGCTGGCTGGCTGGCTGGCTGGCTGGCTGGCTGGCTGGCTGGCTGGCTGGCTGGCTGGCTGTCTGTCTGTCTGTCTGTCTGTCTGTCTGTCTGTCTGTCTGTCTGTCTGTCTGTCTGTCTGTCTGTCTGTCTGTCTGTCTGTCTGTCTGTCTGTCTCTCTTTTTCTCTCTCTCTCTCTCGCTCTTTCTCTCTCTCTCTCTCCTCTCCCTCTCTTTCTTTCTTTTTTTTTTTCTCTCTCTCTCTCTCTCTCTCTCTCTCTCCTCTATAAATCCCGGCCACCTCGCGCTCAAGTAGAACAGTTCGTTCGCCGTGAACTCTCGAGTGAACTTGATCGGGGCGGCACGGTTCAAATGGCATGCCCCTGATACCCAGCTCGCTCCGATGGCTGCGTTCTCGATCAGCCCCCTCGAGGGCCTGTCGCCAGACAGCCCTGGCGACCAAGTTGCGCGACAGCAGCTGGGCCTGCTTGCCAATAGGAGGAGGAGGTGGAAAAGGAGGAGAGGGAGGAGGAGGAGGAGGAGGAGGAGGTGGAGGAGGAGGAGAAGGAGGAGAAGGAGGAGGAGGAGGAGGAGGAGGATGAGGAGGGGGAGGAGGAGGAGGAGGAGGAAGAGGAGGAGGAGAGGCAGGGGGGGCTCGGCCGCGTGCGGCAGCTCTCGCGGTTTTGACGTGTGCTCTGGCAGGGCCAAGGGCTCAACGCCAAGAAGGGCGACGAGGGTACGGATTGCCCCGCCCGCGGTGCGTGGGAACTCTCTCGCTCTGGACAGGGAGACTGCTGCTCAACTTCTCCCTCCACCTCTCCTCCTCCTCCTCCTTCATCTACACCCCTTCCTCCCGCTTGCCTTCCGTCGTCGTCGTCGTGCAGGTCGTCGTCGTCGTCGTCGTCGTCGCCTTCGACGTCGTCGTCGTCGTCGTCGTCGTCGTCGTCGTCGTCGTCGTCCTCGTCACCTTCGACGTCGTCGTCGTCGTCGTCGTCGTCGTCGGCGGTGGCGGCGGCGGCGTCGTCGCGGTGGTCGTCGTGGTGGTCATCGTTGTCGCGGTCGTCGCGGGAGCGGACGGGCGCGGCGCGAGCCTTGGGCCCCCAGCCGTAGCCGCAGCCTGCCGCGGCCCGCGGGCGGGCAAGGAGGGGGAGAAGAGGGCGAGGCAGGTCTCCTTCTCCCCCTTTCTCCTCCTCCTCCCTCTCGTCCTCCTCGTCCTCCTCGTCCTCCTCGTCCTCCTCCTCCTCCTCCTCCTCCTCCTCCTCCTCCTCCTCCTCCTCCTCCTCCTCCTCCCCTCCCCGCGGGCGGGCAGGGAGGGGGAGGAAGAGGGCGAGGCAGGTCTCCTTCTCCCCCTTCTCCTCCTCCTGAGCAACGCCCTGCGAACACACAATACTTGCATCACCTAGTTGGCCTCACATGGATTCCTCAGCAGAGACTGCACCGCCTAGATAACACCACACATGGTGCACTACAGATGTTGCACAACAGATGCAGACTGCATGACAGTGGTTGCACAGCATACGTTGCACAGAATTGGTTGCACCACATCATAGGTTACACTACATACGTTGTGCACCACAGATATTACACCACAAAGGCTGCACCACGTCATTTGCACACTATACATTGCTGCATCACCTAGGTTACTCCACCACTATTGCACCATAGTAGACTGCACAGCATCGAGCGCACCACTGCACGACGTAGATTGCGCAGCATAGATTGCACCACATCGATAGCATCACACATCTTGCACAGCATAGGTTGCACCACATAGAGCACCACATGCATTGCATCACAGATATTGCTCATCGTAAAATCCACAACATCGATTGCACATCATATATTGCACCAAATATATTGGGCAATGACAGCGAACATTCCATGACGAATCCTCACTAGGGCTCCTTGTTTTTGCAAGCACACACAGAAACATGATTTGCGAAAGGGTCTGCATTGAGGATTCTCCCAGAAGGCCATGGGGCGCGCACTGTTTCTCTTTTTTTCTTTATCTCTCTATCTCTCTCTCTCTCTCTCGCTTTATCGCCTTCTGCTTAAAAAAATGAAAACTGAAACGGCCCAGGCCTTTTACACGGTCTGACGCCAGAGGGGAAAGAGGTGGAGTGCCTGCCACGCCTGAGCAGCTGGGCGCGCGAGGCCAGCACGGTGGGCCCATAGGTGGGCGCTGTAGCGGCGGTCCTCCTGCTCCTCCTCCTCCTCCTTCCCCTCCTCCTTCTCGTCCTCCTCCTCCTCCTCGTCCTCGTCGTCCTCTTCCTCGTCCTCCTCCTCCTCCTCCTCCTCCTCCTCCTCCTCCTCCTCGGAAGCACGAGTCGCCAGCATGTGGTATTGAGAGAGTTTCCCCGTCGTCATAGCTACGGCCGAACCCAATGCGGTGGAGCGGGTCCCAGTGGAGGAAGCTTCTCGCCAAGGCCATCTACTGCCACGTACGGCGACAAGAGGTGTCGTGCGCGATGTCGCCCATACGATGGCCGCACTTCCACAGGCAGGAGTAGTCGGTGGGGTATACGCGCATGTGCCAGGAGATTTGCCAGCCGCCCACCGCCGCGGAGGGGAAGAATGAAGAGGAGCAAGAAAGAGGCTGATGACGGCGACGAAGAAAACGACAGAGACGCGGAAAGGACAAAGGCGACAACGGCGACAAGAACGAAGACGGAAACAAAGACGTGGACGAACGGCCGCGGCGACGACGACGACAATAACGAAGACGAAACCGAAAACGGAGACGACGATAAACGCCAACGCCGACACCGACGCCGACGCCGACGCCGACGCCGACACCGACGCCGAGGCCGACGCCGACGCCGACGACGCCGACGCCGACGCCGACGCCGACGCCGACGCCGACGCCGACGCCGACGCCGACGCCGACGCCGACGCCGACGCCGACGACGACGACGACGACGACGACGACGACGACGACGACGACGACGACGACGACGACGACCACAACCACCACCACCACCACCACGACCACGACCTCGACCACGACCACGACCAGACCTCCTCGCGTCGTGACAAAATCACGACTGGAAGTTTTCCGCTATTTTCGGCCTCCGGGAGCCCTTCCCGGCTTCCCGGGCCTCGGGACCGTCGAAAAACGACACAGGCCCAGACCTCCGACGTTGTGATTTTTCACAAAGCCGACCCCCAGAAGTCTGGACCCTTTCCCCGGGACCGGTTTTTCATCTTGAGTCGTTTTTTGACGGTCCCGAGGCCCGGGAAGGGCCCCCAGAGGCCGAAGCTAGCGAAAAACCTCCCGTCGTGATTTTCTCACAACGCGAGGGGGTCGGGGGGATAGGTCCCGGGGATAGGATCCAGACCTCTGGAAATCGCCGCTGTGGAAAAATCACGACGCCGGGGGTCTGGGTTGCTCCGGTCTCCGGCGGCCGTTAACCGGGACGACCCGCGAGCACCCCCGGAGCGCCCTCTCCTCGGTGAACCTCGCAGCTGCGGAAGGCATGCCGACGCTGGAGAGCCGCCGAGAAACGACAGCAGTGACTGAAAGCCTCGAAGCTCCTGCCCGAAAAGCCCCCACGAAACGCGCCGTGATTTTGGTAACGGCGCGGGCCTGTCCGGGAACGCGGGGAGCCGACGACGAAGCCGCCCACGAGGAGGAGGAGGAGGAGGAGGAGGAGGAGGAGGAGGAGGAAGAGTAGGAGGAGGGGGAGGGAGGAGGAGGAGGAGGAGGAGGAGGAGGAGGAGGAGGAGGAGGGGAGGAGGAGGAGGGGGAGGAGGGAGGAGGGAGGAGGGAGGGAGGAGGAGGAGGAGGAGGAGGAGGAGGAGGAGGAGGAGGAGGAGGAGGAGGGAAGAGGAGGAGGAGGAGGGAGGAGGAGGAGGAGGGGGCGCCCACAAACCTCGAACCTCCAGCCTCGCCCTCCTCCAGCCTCGCCCCCGTCGGCAGGGCGCGCCTCCGCCCCAGGGGCCCCACTCGGCGCCGCCGCCTCGCGGGCGCTCCGCGGGCGCGCGCGCGCGCGGAGCGCGAAGGTGATCCCACCGCCGTCGAGGTGATCGCAGGGCCTGCCCTGCCTCCCACCGCTGTCGTCGTCGCCTTCGCCATCGCCGTCGCCGTCGCCGTCGCCGTCGCCGTCGTCGTCGTCGTCGTCGTCGTCGTCGTCGTCGCCGTCGCCGTCGCCGTCGCCGTCGCCGTCGCCGTCACCGTCGCCGTCGCCGTCGTCGTCGTCGTCGTCGTCGTCGTCGCCGTCGCCGTCCTCTTCCGTCGGCGTCGGCGTCGGCATCGGCACCGACGTCGTCGTCGTCGTCGTCATCGTCGTCGTCTTCGTCGTCGTCGTCGTCATCGTCGTCATCGTCGTCCTCTTCCGTCGGCGTCGGCGTCGGTCGGTCGACGTCGGCGTCGTCGTCGGCGTGGTCGGCGTCGTCGTCGGCGTCACGGCGCGTTCGTCTCGTCGTCATCGTCGTCCTCTTCCGTCGGCGTTTGGTTGTGTGTCTGTCGTCGTCGTCGTCTTCGTCGTCGTCGTCGTCGTCGTCGTCGTCGTCATCGTCGTCCTTCCGTCCGTCGGCCGTCGGCGTCGCGTCGACGTCGGCGTCAGCGTACGGCGTCGGCGTCGGCGTCGGCGTCTCCGTCGCCCCCCCCCCCCGGGCCCCGAATGCAGCACGGTGGTGAGGCACTGAGCGCCGCTGGGCATCGAGGGAGGCCCCTTCCTCCGATCCCTGCGTGGCAAGGGGGGGAGGGGAGCGGGCGGGGAGGGGGGCAGGGCGACGGGTCCCAGGGGAGGGGGGGGGGGTCGCCAGGGGGGGGCAGGGGTCCTCGGGGGGGGGGGGGCGGGGGGGGCGGGGGTCGTACCTCCCCCCGGAGGGGTCCTCCCTGTGGACACGGGGGACAAGGGGTGGTCCCCTTGTGGAGAAGGGGGGCCCAGGACCCCCCCCCCCCCGACTCCCCTGGTGGCGTTTACCCCCACCACCCCCCCCCCCCCCCGAAGGCACCCTCCTCACGCTTACCTCCTGTTGCGGGGTGCTGCGTGTTCTCATACATGCCTCCAAGGGGACTCAGATCTGCCCCGAGGCGGCTCCAAGTGGCCACGGAGCTTCCCAAGAAGTCCCCCAAGAGGCCCCGCAACAGATCCCAATAACTAGGTTCCCAAGAGAGCTTCAAGAAGGGCTCCAGAGCGTCAGAGTCGTCGTCGTCGCCGTCGCCGCCGTCGTCGTCGTCGTCGTCCACCTTCAGGGTCGGCGGCACCGGCCGAACAGCCTTCCCAATACAGCACGGTGAGGGCATTGCACAAGGAAGCATTGGGAAAGAAATCCAGGGTCCGGAAGCCAGTGGAACTCCAGTCGTGGATCTTTGGCCATGGACATCGCCGCCGCCCTCATCAGATGAGGAACCCTCCAGGGCCTGAAGCCTCCTGGGCACACTCCTGAACCAACGCTCCCCGCCGTGGACCCACACGATCCCAGACATGCGACGCCCTGATTTTTCAGGACGGGGTCCCCAAAAGTCCCGACCATTTCCCTGGGACCGGTTTCTCATCCTGAGTCGCTATTTGACGCTCCCGAGGCCCGGGAAGGGCCACCGGAGCCCGAAAACAGCGCAAAACATCCCGTGGCGAACGTTTCACGACGCGAGGGGGTCTGGGGCCCCCGCCGTGGACCCACGCGAGAAGAAAAACCGCGCGCTCCCCAAAATCTTGGGGCCCATCCTCTCCGGCGATGTCCCCGGGACCTGCGGTGCCACACGAGCTTCGGTGGTCCACGAGCTACAGGGAGGGAGGGAGGGAGGGAGGGAGGGAGAGAGGGAAGGAGGGAGGGAGGGAGGGAGGGAGGAAGGGAGGGAGGGAGGGAGGGGAGGGAGGGAGGGGAGGGAGGGATGGAGGAGGATGGAGGAGAAGGAGGAGGAGGAGGAGGAGGAGGAGGAGGAGGAGGATGAGGAGGAGGAGAGGGGGAGGAGGACCAACCCATCAGAAATTCGACGACATATGCTTTATCCTGCCAACTCCGGCGCACCGTCACAGACCAACCCTTCAGGAGCGAAAGCAGCACCGCGTGGGCTTCTTGGATCGGCACCGGGCCGCGCGCCGGGGGCGGGGGCCCCCGAGCTGATCCAGGCAGTCCGCTCGGACCTCCGCCAGCCGTGGCTCGCGCCGCTGGTCGCTGCTCCCTCGTGCTGCGAGAGCCTTCCCCGCCCTGCCTCGTGCTCCCCAGACCCCCGACGTCGTGACTTTTTCACGGCGTCGCCCCCCAGAGGTCTGGACCCCTTCCCCGGGACCGGTTGGTCGTCCCGAGTCGTTTTGTTGACGCTCCCGAGGCCCGGGAAGGGCCCCTGGAGGCCGAAACTAGCGAAAAGCCTCCCGTCGTGTTTTTTCCACAGCGCGAGGGGGTCCATGGCTCCGCGGCCGCCCCTCTGCCCCGTCGTGCTCTCCTGCTGCCGGACCCTTGATATGCGCACTCTGCCCCGGCTGCCGGAGCGCGCGAGCGCACCGCCTCTGCCGAGCCGCGGCGGAGAGCGTTTCTGCTGTTTTGCTCCTCCTTCGACGGCGGGGGCGGCGAGGGTCATGAAGAAGACCCGCCCGGGCCGGCGCAGGCCCCGGCACAGGCGCGCCCCCGCCCGCCGGAGGAGGGGGGAGGAGTGGGAGGAGCAGGGGGGGCAGGATAGGAGGGGGGAGGAGCAGGAGGAGCAGGAGGAGGGGGGAGCAGGAGGAGGGGGAGGAGGCGAGCGGGAGGAGTAGGAGAAGGAGCAGAGGGGAGGAGGGCGAGGAGGAGGAGGAGGAGGAGGAGGAGGAGGAGGAAGACCTGCGCATCTTCCCAACAGCAGCGAGCCAATCGCAGAGTCAGAGGGCACTGCGCTCCGAGAAGCGCGCGAGCAGTTGGGCTGGGGCCCGACCCGCAGGTCACTCACAGCTACGCGCCTCATCCTTCTCCTCCTCCTCCTCCTCCTCCTCCTCCTCCTCCTCGCCCTCCTCCTCCTCCTCCACCTCCTCCTCCTCCTCGCCCTCCTCCTCCTCCTCCACCTCCTCCTCCCTCCTCCTCCTCCTCCTGCTCATGCTCCTCCTCCCTCCCTCCTCCGTGCTGCCGGGCGGGGGCGCGCCTTTGCCGGGGCCTGCGCCGGCCCGGGCGGGAGGGGCCAGGAATGAAAGGAGGCATGGGAGGGAGGGCCAGGAATGAAAGGAGGCGTGGGAGGAGAAGGAGGAGGAGGGCACGAAGCTCGGCGGGCCGGTTGGGCTTCAACCACGCCTAAGCCTGCATGCGATGGAGCGCTCAAGGTCATGGCGCTCGGCGGCGTCCAAATGGATACCGCTGTGCCGCGGCCAGGAGTCGAGATTCCTTTGCAGCCACCCCCAGGGCGAGCTGCCGCCAAAGACTGGTCCTCCTGGACCCACAGGTTCGTGCCCGCGAGGGCTCTCCATCGCAATTCATGGCGGCCGAGGAGGAGCGCCGCAGGGCTGGGCGCGCTGGTGGCGGCCACCGTGGTCCTGGTGCTGCTGATGGCCGCAGGCGGACTGACAAAGGAAAGGAGCCCCCGCCTGAGGACATTCGCTCCGCCTCCCGCAGCACCAACGAGCGCGCCCCGGCGCGGAGGCGCGCACGGCGGGGCCACCCTCGCTCCGACGGCGAAGCCGACGCCTCGGGTTCCCCAGCCAGTGATCGTGCACGACATGCCCCCGATGGTCTCGACCGTGCTGCGCAAGAGGAGCTCGCTGCCGCCCTCGAGGCCGCGCCCACCTTCCCCACGCAGGAGCGGATGGACATGCAGGTGGAGCAGACCACCACGGGCAAGCCTCCAGTGGGACCCCATCATGCTCAAGCTGACCCGTGGCAACATCCTGGTGGAGATCCATGGCATGAACGCGCTGCTCCTGCTGACGGACACGCTGCGGCCCCCGCGGCTGGCACTCCCATCGGCGGGATGGCCACCCCTGTGGACGCGGGCAGCACGGACATGCAGGCCATGCTCCAGAGCTGCATTCGTCAAGCCACTGATGCGATCGCTGCCACATCCATGGCGCAAGTCACGTCTTGCCAGACTCAGCTG
>CAUYUJ010011417.1:0-23024 GCA_963575745.1 Prorocentrum cordatum | reverse complement strand
TGGTGGTGGTGGTGGTGGTGGTGGTGGTGGTGCGGCGCGGTGGTGGCGGGCGGATGGGCGCGCGAGAAAGAGGCCCGCGCTGGAGCGAGAACGCCATCCTGAACGACGGAGGCCAAACACCGATCCGAAAATCAGGCCTACGCTGCAGCGGGAGCACGATTCGGAACGATTCGGGAGCAGAAATGAAGCCAGCGCCTCAGCAAGAGCATCCTTTGGATAAAAAACGTAAGCGAAAACCCGTTTCCCGGGAATCCTGTGTTTTAAAAAACAGTGCGCGGGGGGCGTTCGGCCCGAAAATGACGCCGGCGCCTCAGCGAGAGTCGTTTCCCGGGATCTCCCGGGAGTCCGGTAAAAAACAGTACGCGGAGGGTGCGCGGCCATCACCCGGACGCCATCAGGGGAAGAGGGAGAGTATTTTCAGATTGAGTAATCCCACCAGCCCTCTGGGCGTAGGTGGTCTAGAGCAGATCCTCTTCCACCCCTCCCTCTTCCCCCTTGGGGAGGGGTTTACCCCTCCCCCTACCCCCTCCCCTGGACCTGGACGGGGGGGGCCGCGGGTAGTTAGAGCGTCCCAGATGGCCCAAGACGGCTTCAGATTGAGTAATTGTAGAGGAGAGGCAGGGCAGGGGGGCAGCCAGGGGGGAGGAGGGCGGCGCGGGGGCGGGCAGGGCGCCCCCGCCGCCCGGCCCCCCCCTGCCCCTGCCCTGCGGCGGTGCCGGGGTGCCCGCCGCCCCGCCTCGCCACGCCCAGCGGCGGGAGGCCCTCGGCGGAGCCGCGGCGCGGGGCGGCCAGCGCCTCGCTGGGGAGCCCGCGGGGAGGGGGGGGGGGGCGGCGGAGCACGCCCGCACGCCCGCGGGGGGGGGGGCCGGGCGGAGCAGCATCGGCTTGGCGGCGGCTTGGCGCGGGGGAGCCGCGCGCCGCGGGGGGAGGGCGGGGCGGGCGAGCAGCCAGCGAGCCGCGAGCACGCCCGCCGCGAGCCGGCGTCGAGCCACGAGCACAGCACGCTGGCAGGAAGAGCGGGCGCGCACGTGCTGCCCCCGGAGGGGTGCGGGGCGCACGCTCGGGGGGGGGCCCCTCCTCCACCAGGCGCGGGCGCACGGGCACAGCACGCCAGCAGGAAGAGCGGGCGCGGGCGTGCTGCCCCCGGAGGGGTGCGGAGCGCACGCTTGGGGGGGGGCCCCTCCTCCACCAGGCGCGGGCGCCACGGGCGCGCCGCGGGCTCGCGGCGACAGGACTGGTCTGTACGGTGTGGCACACCGTACAGACCAGTCCGAAACATGTGGGAACGCATCGAAAACACATGAGAACACATATGAAAGGAACCGATTCATACGAAAGACGACGACCCGACTTTTTTATTTTTGAAGTTGGAACCTACGAAACCTCCCGATGAAGACCCCCCAACGGTGTGCAGGCATGGAAGGCCGACAGAGAGGGATGCGGGGAGGGGCGCGGGAGGGGGGGGGCGATGGATGCGAAGGGGATCTGGGGGGGAGGGGAAGAGAGAGTAGTAGTGGAAGGACAAGGGCGGGGACAGAAGTGGACAGGGGAGGGATGAGGAGGGGGAACGAGAAGGGAAGCAAGCAAGAAGGGAAAGAGGACAAGGACAAGGGGACGCAAAAGCGTGTGGTATGATTGGCTGTTCCCCTCCACAATTACGCACTATGAATACTACTCTCCTCTCTCCCCTGATGACGTCCGGAAGATGTCCGACCCCCTCCGCGTAATGTTGCTCCCGCAGAAACGCTGGCCTCATTTCTGGGCTTCCGCTAATTCCGAATCGTGCTCCCGCTGCAACGCTGGCCTCATTTCCGCGCTTCCGCTCGTTCCGAATCGTTGCTCCCGCTGCATCGGTGGCGTCATTATTTCCAGTGCCATGCCACGGCATGCAATGCAATGCTATGTGGTGGTCCATTGTGTGATGCCATGCCTTGAGCTGCAATTCTAGAATATGCAATGCTTGATTACGCAGTGCCACGCCATGCTATGCCATGCTACGCTTTGGTCTTCGACACCATGCTATGCCATGTTCTGTTCTGTGCCGCTGTGCGATGCCATTATTTGCGTTGTAATGCTTTGTGATGCAGTTCTTCACTACGCAACGCCACGCCATGCTATGACATACTACGCTCTGCCGCGCTCTTCTACGCTCTACTGTGCCGTGCTCTACGATGCATCGCGCAACCTGTCGGGATCATTGCTCTGCTCGATATCTCGCCGTGCGAATAGAAAGGAAATCTACGCCATGGTAACGGATGGGAGGGAGGGGTAGGACGCCAAATATGATGGGGAAAGCAAAAGGTACCGATACCGCTGGTCCCCGGACCTCTCCTGGGGTGCGTTCTGACCAGAATTTCAAAGCGAATCCAGCGGTGGCGACGAGGGCCTCCCAGGAGGCTTAAAAAGGGGAAAACGGGCGACAGGGGTAGAGGTATGGGTACCTGTTCCTCCTCCGATATGACGCAAGCGCACCTGGCTTGCCCTTTCCCCCTCCCCTGGTCCCCAGGGGTCTGACATCCTCCGGTTAGAATTGTGGATGCCACGACAATGGACACCCTAACAGTCCTATCATTGAACTTTAAATGTGTTTGAAATGTAGGAAGCATGTTCTAAACATGGTTTAAACATGTCTAACACATGTTTAAGACATGTTTTAGACATCTGGGGATTATTTGGCAGCATGCTTCAGAAGGGGAGGGGAGTTTGGACGAACAATAAGAAATAGTTCAAAACCAAACATGCCCCAAACTACTCAGAACATCGTCCATGAGTATTGTTTGACTATTCTTGAACATTCCTCCTGTAGAGGGACAGGCCCGACTTCAGGTTAGAAGGGGAGAGGCAGGGGGGAGGGGGCAGACGGGGGGACGAGCTCGCTCCCGGGCGCGGCCCCTCCCAGGGGGGCGCCCAGGGCGCCCCAGGGAGACGCGCCCCAGGGCCCAGGGAGGCGCCCGAGGGGGTGGCAGGCCCCCCCGGCCTGAGGAGGAGGAGGAAGCGGAGGCGGAGGCGGAGAAGGAGGAGGAGGAGGAGGAGGAGGGGCACAGAGAGAGGAGCGAGGGGAGGCGGACGGAGGCCCAGTATCGGAAGCGGAGGCCGGAAGGAGGAGGAGGAGGAGGAGGAGGAGGAGGAGGAGGAGGAGTGAGGAGGAGGAGGACGGAGGAGGCAGGAGGAGGAGGAGGAGAGGAGGAGGAGGAGAGGAGAGGACGGAGCGAGCAGCCGAGCAAGCAGGAGCTAAGGAGGAGGAGGAGAGAGGAGTCGAGGAGCGAGGAGGCGGAGGCAGAGGCGGAGGCCGGAGGCGGAGGAGGAGGCGGAGGAGGAGGAGGAGCGAAGGAGGAGGAGGAGGAGCGAGGAGGAGGAGGAGGAGGAGCGAGGAGGAGGAGGAGGAGGAGGAGCGAGCAGGAGGAGGAGGAGTGAGGAGGATGAGGAGGAGGAGGAGGAGCAGCAGGAGGAGGAGGAGGAGGAGGAGGAGGACCCCCTTACCCTCCAACGTACGGGGGCCCAGAGCGTTCCAGGATGGCCCCAAGTGGGTCTCGAGGCGGCCCAAAGAGGCGCCCCGGAGGCCCTAAGAGGACTCCGAGACGACCCCAAGAGGGCTCGAAGGAGCACAGCTCCTCGATTTTGCTTCGGTGTTGCGTATCAGCTCTTGCTGTTACGCCGTTTCAAGCTTCCGACCGCCCAGGACGGCCCAAGAGGCCTCTGATATTGCCCCAAGTCAGCCCAAGAGGCTCCCAGGACGGCCCAAGACGGCCCAAGAGGGCCCCAAGACTGTCAAAGAGGCTCCCCAAGCAGGCTCCAGAGGCTTCCATGAAGGTCTCAAGAGGGCGAACCCGAACAGACTTATCGAGCTTTCCCCGAAATTCGGCCCCCCAGACCGCCAGCAGGCCCCCAAGACGCCCTCAAGAGGCACCCAGAAACCCAAAAGGATGCCCCACGGAGCCCCCGGGAGCTCCCCAAAATGCCGCCAAGAGGCCCCCGAGAGGCTTCCCAGGAGACCCCAAGAAGCCTTCCAAAGAGGCGTCATGTCCACGACCCATGTTGGTCCCCAGAGTACCTCACGAAGCCGTCGAAAAGCCCCCTCTTCCTCCTCCTCCTCCTCCTCCTCCTCCTCCTCCTCCTCCTCTTCCTTCTCCTCTTCCCCAATCCAATCCCCCATCCTCCCTCTCGCCCGCCATGGGCACACCAACATATAGCGACGGTGGTGCAGTCTCGGCCCGCCTCTCTGCGGGCCCTGGCCGTGCTACCTTTTGAAGATCGATGATGAGATGATGATGGACCGTTGGAGGAGGAGGAGAAGTTAGGGGGCAACTACTGCGGGGTTCCCGTCGGAAAGATTAAGGAGGATTAAGTCCCATGTGGGAGCTGTTACGCCAGAATGGGCCTCGGACCAAGCGGGATTAAGCCGGATTAAGCCGGATTAAACGAGTTTCAGCCGGATGAAGCGGGATCAAGCGGGATCAAGCCGGACTTCGGACCAGGGCAAAACCAGAATTTGACCCCCCAGGAGTGGCATCCGAACTGGTGGAGGCGGGGGAGGAGCCTGCGCAGGGCATGCGAGGAGGGGCTTCGGCGATCTTCTGACCCGGGTCAATCCAGACCCGGGTCAGCAGGGAACTAAAAACTGCAATGCAAGAAAAACAAAAAACTGCAACGCAGGTCTTCGCAAACCCGGGGCAGCCAATATGCGCGGCCGCCTCGCGGCCACGAGCGGCTCGCTCACCCGGGTCAGCCAGAGGGGGTCTCCGCGGGATCCTGCAGGATCCGGTGCCCTGGCTGACCCCCCGGGGGGGGGCGTGGCACCGCTCGGACCTGTGCATCTTTCCCTCGGCGAGGACCGCAGAGGAGCCTCTTGGACCACTCTCGACGCACGAAATCGGAAAATGCACGGGGAACGATCGCCCCAGCGATGGCGATTGGCCCGAGAAGGGGGCATGGGAGGAGGAGGAGTGAGGAGGAGGAGGAGAGTAGGAGGAGGAGGAGGAGGAGGAGGAGAAGAGGAGGAAGGAGGAGGCGCGAGGAGGAGGAGGAGGAGGAGGAGGAGAGAGGCAGGAGGAGGCGGAGGCAGGAGTAGCGAGGAGGAGGAGGAGGAGGAGGAGGAGGAGGCTCCCGAGGGCTTCGCCCACCCGGCTGGCCGGTGCTGCCTCGAAGATGCCCCGACGAGGCACACACACAGTTCGCCCCGGCTCTTCGCGGGAGGCCCACGCGCGCCGCAGCTCGCGGGGCACGTCGGGTCACGGGTGCGGCGTGCTCCGGGAGCCCGAAGTGGCCGCTTCGCTCCTCGACAAGTCGCGTTCGGAAGGGACTCTGAGCTTCAAAAAAAAACTGCCGTTTCGCGGGGCGCATGCTCGAAACCTCGGCTTCGGAGAGGGGGCTCTGAATTCGAAAAGGGTGAGTTTCGCCAGGTAGACCCTCGACAAATTAAGCCTCGCGGGGGACTCCGAGTTTCAACCATGACCGTTTCGCTCGAGACAGCCTCGACAATCTGCCTCGGAGGGCGCTTTGAACATTTTACCCCCCGGGACGCCGACGTGGCCCCAACGATTGGTGCCGACCCTCGTCGAGCGAAATATTCCCAGCACCCGCTGCTTGCAAAATCTGCATGCAAACTCCCCCCTGTGGATGCCCGCCGTGCCTCACGCTCTGCGGGCTCAATATCTCCTCCCTCTCGCATCCCCAGACGTATCGGTACAGTCATCGGTCTGACCTAAGGAACGATTAATAAGGAACGAAGCCCTTTTTTCCAAGGAATCACGCGTAAGGAACGATAAAGAACAAACAACGCATAAGGAACGATACATCACGCATGCAAGCCTAAGGAACGACCGAGCCCCTTTTGAAAAGTATACGTTCCTTATGTGAGCCGCTCGCCGTAGTGAGGGCCAGGCGTTTCGCCTGAGATTTCCCCACCAATCATGATCCTGAAGCTGGACACCAGCAACCATTGCAAACGTGGAGGGCGGTGGTTATCGAAAGCTGCCCTCGCATTTCAGCGCCGCGCTCACTCGTCTCGACGTGGCTCTCGCCATAGCGCCGCGCATGTTCGTGTACAGTCGGGACGTGGACCTAAGGAACCCTAAATAAGGAACGAGGCCCCTTTTTCCCATCAGTGAAGGTTCGATTCCCATCGAAAACCTGAGGAAACCTAGGGCACGCTGTGAAACAATCAAGGAACACGGAGCCCCTCCCCAACGAAAAGGGTTCCTTCTTCAGCGCCCCGACTCTAAAAGGTTTGCATCAGCCTCACGAGTGGAAAGGGCGGCTCCTTCCCCTAATCTGGCTCCAGCCTTAGTGCCGCGCCAATTCGCCTGAAAACATTGCAACAATTTCAAACATGCAGGACGGTTCCTTTTCAACATGTGGCTCTCGCCGTATAGCCGCGCACTTTCGCCTTGAAAATACAACCGGTTGAAGAATACGTACTGTTGAAGTCCCAGGAATTGTGTTCTGGCATGATTAAAAGCTGCTGGTACGCAGCGGTCACCATGAGACGCGGTGTTGAACTTCCAAGAATCGTGTTGTGGCACGGTTTAGGATTGTCAGGACGCAACAGTCACGTTGATTCGTGGCGCTGTAATCCAAGGAATCCCACCAGCCACCAGCCCTTTGGGCGACAGGTGGTCTAAGGAGGGTCTCTTTCCTCTTCCACAACCCCTCTTCCCTTCGGGGAGGGGGACCCTCCCCCTCCCCTTCCTGAGGTTTTTTGGGAGGGGTCGCGAGGTCCAGCACGAGGATCGTGGCCTCCGGGGGGGGGAGGGAAATCGAGTACCCCCCCTCCTTTGACCGACCGCCTCCAAGATAGCCCCAAGAGGCCCTCCAGGGCTCCCAAGGGGCCCCCAAGAGGGCACCAAGAGCGCCCCAAGAGGCCCCAAGGGGGCTCCAAGAGGCACACAAGAGGCACCCAAGAGGCCCCCTAGCATCCTCAGAGAGCCCGAGATGACCTCCAAATGGCTCAGATAGTCCAAGCTGGCTCAGGATGTCTCCCAAGATGCTCCAAGCGGCCCCAAGACCGACCGCTTGGCCACGGAGCCTCCCGACCCTTCCCCCTCCTCCTCCTCCTCCCCCTCCTTCCTCGCCTCCTCCCGAGGAACCGACAGGGGAGGGACAGCGGGTCCTCGGCCGCAGCCGGCGCAAGGGCCGAGAGCTGCTGGCGCACCATGCCTCGGGCAAGCGCGCTCGCGGGCCGAGAGGCCTCCAGGAGAGGAGGACGGCACGGGGGAAACGGTGCTGGACGTCGGCGTCCTGGGGGCTCCCGACAGAGCCGCGGGAACCGTCCTTGACGCCTTGAAGCCGAGCGCCCAAACAAGCTGCGGAACGGGAGACGGGGGGTCTGGCGAGGAAGCCCCCCATAGCTCCGCAACTGCACATACAGACTTACAGATACATACACACACATAAGCAAACCTGTGCATAAACCTATACATGTATACGTATACAATTCGACATGCGTACATCCATCCATCCATCCATCCATACATCCATCGATCCATACATCCATACATGCATGCATACAAACATACACAAATACATCATTCGCATACAACATATATACACTTATGCATACATACAAACACAACCATATACAAACATACATACACAGACATACATACATACTACAGTCACACAAACAACACAAGCATACATACATACAGCTAGACATGCAATAACACAACTACTCACACATGCATACTACCATACATACGCACATACACACATACGTGCATGCATGCATCCGTACATACATACATACATGCATGTATGCATGCATATATACATATATATATACATACATGCATGCAGACATCCATACGTCCATCCATCAATTGATCCATCGCTCCATCCATACAGATACACGTGCATTCACACATACAAACAGCATTGCACACATGCATGCATGCATGCATGCAAACATACACCTACATACGCTACGCAGACACGTGCACATACACACCTACACATATACATACACCTACACGCATACGTACATACATACACATATCCAAACGAGCATGTGTACATACATACACACATACATACATACATCCATCCATCCATCCATGCATGCATGCATGCATGCATGCATACATACATATGCACATGCATGCATGCATACATGCATGCATCCATGTATGCATGTATAAATACATACATACATACATACATACATACATACATACATACATACATACACACACACACATACATACATACATACATACATACATACATACATACATACATACATACATACATACATACATACATACATACATACATACATACACACACATACATACATACATACATGCATGCATGCATGCATACATCCATACATACATACATGCATGCATGCATGTATACATACATACATACATACGCACACACATACATACCCGCATACGTGTACGCATACGCCAACTCACATATGATCCATACATGCATATTCCTAAAATAAGGTTTGCACTGAGGGGTTGTGATCTCTTTTCCAGTAACTGTGCCTGCAGGCCCGTCCGGTAGTCATGTTGTCGCCGATACCGCCCCGTCGCCGCCTCGTCGCCACCCACCGTGTGAGCCCACGGGCTGGATTGGCGGCCATGTTGTCGCCGTCGCCGCCTCGGCGCCGCCCGACGTCTGGGGCTGTGCGTCGGTCTGGCGGCTATGTTGCCGCCGTCGCCGCCCCGCCGCCGCCTCGCATACATTGCGCAGCGTAGATTCGCCATTCAACAAATATTAGGATCTCCCCCCCCAGGATTTACTGCATGACACTTTCGCGCTAGACTTTACATACAATTGGCACGTGTGCCATGGTTCTTGCACAAGCAGAAAAAGGGGAAGAGGGAAGGAGGAGGAGGAGGAGGAGGAGGAGGAGGAGGAGGAGGAGGAGGAGGAGGAGGAGGAGGAGGAGGAAGAGGGAGGAGGAGGAGAAGGAGGAGGAGGAGGAGGAGGAGGAGGAGGAGGAGGAGGAGGAGGAGGGGGGAAGAGGTGGCAAGACATCGCCCCTCGGGGGCCAGCAACGGGGCCCACATCCCAGGTATGGGGGGGGGGAGACGGCGTGCGTCGCGACGCGGAATAAAGTGCTCGGAGCGGAGGGGGCACGGGGCGGAGGTCCCACTGAGGCGCTGGGGGCGCGGAGAGGAGGGGGGGGAGGAAGCGGCGGCGGCGTGCGTCGCGACGCGGAATAATATGGTCGGGGCGGAGGGGGCACTGGGCGGGGCTTGGGGCAGAGGGCCACGGGGTGGGGGTCCCACTGGGGCGCTGGGGACGGGGGGGGAGAGGGGGGAGGTGGCGTGCGTCGCGACGCGAATAAAATTGCCGGGGCGGAAAGGGGCACGGGGCGGAGCCCCCACTGGGGCGCTGTGGACGCGGGGAGGGAGGTGGAGGTGGTGTGCGTCGCGACGCTGAATAAAGCGCTCGTGGCGGAAGGGGCAGTGGGCGGGGCCCCCGCTGGGGCGCTGGGGACGCGGGAGGGGCTCGGGGCAGAGAGCCACGGCGCGGGGGTGCCATTCTGGCGCTGGGGACGCGGCGGGGGGGGTGGTGGTGCGACGCGGAATAAACTGGTCGGAGCTCTAGACGCTCTGTGCAAGAGAATAAAACTGTCGTGGCGGAGGGGGCACGGGGCTGGGCTCCTACTGAAACGCTGGGAATCTGGGAAGAGGGGGGGAGGTGATGTGCGTCGCGACGCGGAATAAACTGGTCGGGGCGGAGGGGGCGCTGGGCGGGGCTCGGGGCACAGGGCCACGGGGCGGGGATCCCACTGGGGCGCTGGGGACGCGAGGGGGGAGGGGAGGAGGTGGTGTGCGTCGCGACGCGGAACAAAATGTTCGGGGCGGAGGGCGACGGGGCGGGGGTCCCACCTGGGGCGCTGGGGATGCAGGGGGTGGGGAGGGGATGTGGTGTGCGTCGGGGCAGGTGGTGTGCGTCGCGACGCGGAATGAAGTGGTCGTGGCGGAGGGGGTGGTGTGCGTCGCGACGCGGGAAAAAAGTGGTCGGGGCGCGAAGCGGAAGAAAGTGGTCGTGGCGGAGGGGGTGGTGTGCGTCGGGACGCGGAATAAAGTGGTCGGGGCGGAGGGGGCTCGGGGCGGGGGTCCCACTGGGGCGGTAGGGAGGCGGGGGGAAGAGGTGGGGCAGGTGGTGTGTCGCGCGCGACGCGCCGGGGATGCAGCAAGGAAAGGGGGGGGGCGTCGCGAAACGGAATGCAACTGTCGTGGCGGAGGGGGCACGGGGCTGGGCTCCTACTGAAACGCTGGGGACCTGGGGGGAGGGATGGGAGATGGTGTGCGTCACGACGCGGAATAAAGTGGTCGGGGCGGAGGGGGCACTGGGTGGGGCTCGGGGCAGAGGGCCACGGGGCGGGGGTTCCACTGAGGCGCTGGGGACGCGAGGGGGGAGGGGGAGGGGGGAGGTGGCGTGCGTCGCGACGCGGAATATATGCTCGGGGCGGAGGGCGACGGGGCGGGGTTTCCACTGGGGCGCCGGGGATGCAGGGGGGGGGGGGGGGAGGTGGTGTGCGTAGGAACAGGTGGTGTGCGTCGCGACGCGGAATAAAGTGGTCGTGGCGGAGGGGGTGGTGTGCGTCGCGACGCGGAATAAAATGCTCGGGGCGGAGGGGGCTCGGGGCGGGGATCCCTCTGGGGCGCTGGGGATGCGGGGGGAAGAGGGGGGGTGGCGTGCGTCGCGACGCGGAATAGAATGCTCGGGGCGGAAGGGGCTGCGGGCGGGGCTCCGACGGGGGCGCTGGGGATGCAACAGGGAAAGGGGGAGGTGCGTCGCGACACGGAATGAAGTTGTCGTGGTGGAGGGGGCACGGGGCTGGGCTCCTACTGAAGCGCTGGAGATCTGGGAAGAGGGGGGGAGGAGGTGTGCGTCGCGACGCGGAATAAACTGGTCGGCGCGGTGGGGGCGCTGGGCGGGGCTCGGCGCAGAGGGCGATGGGGCGGGGGTCCCACTGGAGCGCTGTGGACGCGGGGGGGGGGGAGGGGGGAGGTGGTGTGCGTCGCGACGCGGAATAAAATGCTCGGGGCTGAGGGCGACGGGGCGGTGGTCCCACTGGGGCGCTGGGGGTGCAAGGGGTGGTTGGAGGGACCACGGGGCGGGGGTCCCACTGGGACGCTGGGGATGCGGAGGGACGAGGGGGGGCAGGTGGTGTGCGTCGCGACGCGGAATAAACTGCTCGGGGCGGAGGGGGCTGTGGGCGTGTGCGTCGCGACGCGGAATAAAATGCTCGGGCCGGAGGGGGCTGTGAGCGGGGCTCCCACGGGGGAGGAGGGGGAGGTGGGTGGGCGTCGCGACGCGGAATAAAGTGGTCGGAGCTCTAGACACCTTGTGCAAGAGGATTATTCTACATATGGTTCTGCCCCATCCTCCATCCTGTGTATGAGTTCATATGACCCAGCAAAACCTTTTTTTTTTATCGCCCCTCATCCTCTGCAGAACATACTATGCGCGCACGCTCGTTTATCACAAACCAGCAGTTTTCGAACATCCCTTGCACACGTGGGATGAAATGCGCACGCGCGCGTCGTCGCGTGCGCATGCGCGTGCATATACACATCTTGCTAGCGAAAAACCAGCCATATGCAGCTGTGAATACCGCGGGTGTGCGTATCCACTTCGGTAAAACTTCCTATGGGGCCACGAAGCGTGTGAGGGGTGTGCCGACACGTGCGCGGTGGTGCCATGCGGGCGCTGCCACTGCGGCCTTAGTTGGAGCTCCCTATGTGGCCACGAAACGTGGGAGGGGTGTGCCGAAAAATTGTGCGGTGGTGCCATGCGAGCGCGGCGACTGGGGCATTCGAGGGAACTCTCAATGGGGTAAATGGGGCAACGAAACGTGTGGGGTGTGCCGACATGTGTGCGGTGGTGCCTTGCGAACGTATCCGCTTGGGCCTTCAAGGGAGCTCCCTGTGTGGCCACGAAACGCGTGAGGGGTGTGCCGAAATGGGCGCGGTGGTGCCATGCGAACGCGGCTACTGGGGCATTCGGTGGAGCTCTCAATGGGGCAACGAAACGTGCGAGGGATGTGCCGACATGTGTGCGGTAGTGCCTTGCGAGCGTAGCCACTTGGGCCTTCAAGGGAGCTCCTTACGGGGCCACGGAGCGTGTGTGGGGTGTGTGCCAGAATGGGTGCGGTGGCGCCATGCGAGCGCAACCACTGGGGCCTTTGGTGGGGCTCCCCATGGGGCCACAAAACGTGGGAGGAGTGTTCGAAATGGGCGCGCGATGGTGCCATGCGAGCGCGGTCACTGGGGCATTCGGTGGAGTTCCCTATGGGGCCACGAAACGTGGGAGGGGTGTGCCGACATGCGTACGGTGGTGCCTTGCGAACTTAGCCACTGAGGCCTTCACTGGAGCTCCCTATGGGGCAACAAAGCGTGTGAGGGGCGTGCCCAAATGGGTGCGGTGGTGCCATGCGAGTGCGGCCACAGGGGCATTCGGTGGAGCTCCCTTGGGGCAACGAAGCGTGCCTGGGGTTTGCAGAAATGGGCGCTGTAGTGCCATGCGAGCGCGGCTACTGGGGCATTCGGTGGAACCTCCAATGGGGCCACGGAACGTGGGTGTGCCGAAATGGGTGCGGTGGTGCCACGCGAACGCATCCACTTAGGTTTCCGGTGGGGCTCCCTATGGGGCCACGAAGCGTGTGAGGGGTGTGCCGAAATGTGCGCGGTGGTGCCATGCGAGCGCGGCTACTTTAGCCTTCGGTGGGGTTCCCCATGGGGCAACGAAACGTGGGAAGGGTGTGCCGAAATGGGCGCGCGGTGGTGCCATGCGAGCGCAGCCACTTGGGCCTTCGGTGGAGCTCCCTATGGGGCCACGAAACGTATGAGGGGTGTGCCGAAATGGGTGCAATGGTGCCATGCGAGCGCAGCCACCGGGTTTTCTGTGGACGAGAACTTTCAAACATGGTTTCGGATTCAACCGATGATCCGCGACTTCTCCAGGAGAGCGGGGCTTCCCGCGGGAACATCCTCGACGCAAGTGCACCTCTTGAAGCACACTTCCCCATAACTTACTTACTCAGGAGAGTCCACTTGGACACTTTTGAAGAAAACGTTCGAATGCCCGCTCGGACCGAGCCGCCAACTCCCAATCCCTTCGAAAGAGCGTGGGAATTGCTCCCACTCAAGATGCCCACGCAATCAATTTAGCTACTCGCTCAGGGATATCCACATTGAACGTGCTTTCGCAAGGTAGTATTCGAGCAACCTCCCGGACTCAAAAACTAACTTCTGGCCCTCTGCTGGAGAAGCGGCAGGACGACAGGGGTGTTAGAGGAATAAGCAAGTCCATATTGGATGTCCGAAATGAAATCTCATGTGCGATGCGGAACATTCTCCTTCAACACACAAAAGCAAGAGGGAAGCGAGAGAGAGAGAAAGAGAGAGAGAGAGAGAGAGCGACGCGTAGCGGGCAGGTAGTCCCTACAGGTAGTCAGGTAGTCCCTACAGCCTGAACTCTAAATCAACCTCGCGACGCGTGCGGGCAACGGCGTGAATGAACGCGGGAGCCAGCGCGGATTCGTGGCGAAGTGTGTATCCGCATCCGCTGCCTCGCGGGCTGGGCCCCTGGGCCGCGACCCCGCGGATACGGGGCGTCTTCTTGCGGCTCCCCCGCGCAGAATGTATCCGTGCGTCCGCGCATCCGCGGGATCGCGCCCCCGAATCCAGACCGCGAGGGCGTGGATAAAGGATACGCTCGCCGCTCGTGGCGACTCTGCCGTGTGCGCGGGCGAGCTGGGCGCCGGGGGGGCGACGCAGGCACCCGCTGCCGCCGCCTGTTGCCGGCCTTCAAGATGGGGCCTCGAGCAGACGCGGTCGGAGGATCGCACCGCGTCCCCGACGCATCGCCGATGCAGCGGCGACGCTGGCGATGCCTCGGCGACGTCGGCGCGGAGAAAGTCGTGGTGCCCGGCTTCCACCATCACCACCACAGGAGTTTTGGGAGGGGGAAGGGAGGTGGAGGACGAGGAGGAGGACGAGAACGAGGAGGAGGAGGAAGAGGCGGAGGAGGAGGAGGAGGAGGACGAGGAGGAGGAGGAGGAGGAGGAGGAGGAGGAGGAGGAGGACCCCCCCTCTAACTTGCATGGTGGTGGTGGTGGTGGTCAGATCGGGCTCCACGTCGAGCCGCATCGCCGGCGCCGCGGCGGGGCCGCGCGCTGCTCCGACCCCGTCCTCCGGCGGCGCCCGCGAGGCAGGAGCGGGGCCCGAGGCAGGTGCCGGCCCCGCGGGGGGCGCCCGGGGGCGTGTGGGACGACAGGGAGGAGGAGGAGGAGGAGGAGGAGGAGGAGGAGGAGGAGGAGGAGGAGGAGGAGGAGGAGGAGGAGGAGGAGGAGGAGCAGGAGGAGGAAGAGGAGGAGGAAGAGGAGAGGAGGAGGAGTAGGAGGAGAGGAGGAGGAGGAGGAGGAGGAGGAGGAGATCGAGGAGGAGGAAGGAGGAGGGAGGAGGAGGAAGGAGGAGGAGCAGGAGGAGGAGGAGCAGGAGGAGGAGGAGGAGGAGGGTCATGAATTGAGCAGGGACCGCCCGTCCCGGCATTCCCATCGGCCTGCCACGAACTTGTTCATAGAACCCCAAGCATGTTCTCATAACAAAAACAGCGTTCTCATAACATGATCCCGATGTGTGGAAGCAAGACAATCCCAGAAAGAAATGTTCTAAGAACATGTCGCGGAAACCGCAACAGGTTCTTGGAATATTGTTTGGTAGGCCTTTAGGTACGCCAGGACGCTTTGTCACTCGGCGGTGGACAGACCTTCCTTTAGTAAACCTCCCCTTAAGGAAAACGGCCTGAGACCGAAACCGACGAGCCTGGACCCGCAAAAATGACGGCCGCGAGGCCCTCTCGCGAACCGAAAACGGCCAATTCACTAATCGACGTGTCTGGGTAGGAGGCCTATCCACCTCCGAGTCACCCCTAGAATGAAACCCGAGGAGATAGCATGGCGCCCGCCATGATGCCCCCCGCCCCCAGGTTACAGTCATCGGCCTGACCAAAGGAACGATAACTAAGGAACGAAGCCCCTTTAGGAATAACGCATAAGGAACGAACAATCATAGATAACGCATAAGGAACTGTAAATAACGCATGTAAAATCTAAGGAACGACCGAGCCCCTTTTGAAAAGTAAGTGTTCCTTATTCAAGCCGCTCACTGTAGAGGTCTCCTAGGTGGGGTCGGAGCTCGCGCGCCCGGCGTGCGCCCAGCGCGCGCGCGCGGATGAGAGACAGCGACATCTCGCCGTCGCTCGGACGTCCATTCCCCGTGCTTTTTTTGTTTCGTGTGTGGCTGTGTCGCCAAATGATGCGGATGCTCCTCTATGGTTCGACAAAAGAAAAATGCACACGTCCGAGCGATGCCAGGACATGGGGGGACTGGCTCAGGAGAGGCCCCGGGGGGGCACAGCGACCCGGCGACAGGTCCCCGATAGCGATCCCGAACGTTCCTGGGCGGGGTGGGCCATGCCTCCCAGATGGGGTATGAGTAGACGGGGTCGGAGGATCTCGCCGCATCGCCGATACATCGGCGATGCATCGGCGATGCGTCGGCCATGCACTGGCGACGTCGGCGGTGCATCGGCGAGGTCGGCGTGGAGAGATTCGGGCCCCACATCGAGCCGCATCGCCGATGCATCGCCGATGCGGCGTGATCCTCCGACCCCATCCGCTCCGACCCCATCTAGGAGGCCCAGAGCTATCGGGCCCCTATCGGCGATCCATTGGCGCGATTGGGGGTCGATGCGTTCCCCAGTGAGCCCTATCCACCCCGTCGGTGCCCCCTGGGTGGAACGGGGGAGGGGGGGGGCGTTCAACCCCCCCCCCCTTGAACCCTGGGGGGGGGGGCGATTCCGGACTCACCCCCCCTTGAACCCTGGCAGGGGGGGGCGTTCAAACCCCCCCCCCTTGAACCCTGGGGGGGGGGCGATTCCAGACTCACCCCCCCTCCAAGCGCCCACAGAATGTGCTCTTTCCTGTCGGGCCCCTATCGGCGATCCCTTGGCGATTGAGGGTCGAGGCGCTCCCTTCGGCTCCTCCTCCCCTTCCTCCTCCTCCTCCTCCTCCTCCTCCTCCTCCTCCTCCCTCTCCTCCTCCTCCCCCCCCCGTCGTCGGTGCCCCTGGGTGGAGCGGTGCTGCCGAGGGCCGGACTCATCTCCGCGTCCGCCTCGCGGAGCGCCTGGCCGCGGCTTCTCCCAGGCACAGGGCGTCTCGACAAAATCACGACGCGCATTCAGAGGCCTCCTAGATGAGGTCCGAGTAGACGGGGTCGGAGGATCTGGATCTCGCCGCCTCGCCGATACATTGGCGATACATCGCCGATGCATCGGCGATGCGTCGGCCATGCACCGGCGACGTCGGCGATGCATCGGCGACGTCGGCGTGGAGAAAATCGGGCCCCACATCGAGCCGCATGGCCCATGCAATCGCCGATGCGGCGCGATCCTCCGACCCCATCCGCTCCGACCCCACCTGGGAGGCCTAGAACATTTCTCATCGTGTTCGGCCTCCCGGAGTCCTCTCCAAGCCCCGAAGCTGCAAACATGACGACGGGGGACGAACGACCGGTCCTGGAGAAGGGGTCGAGGTCGGGGGCCGGAGGCGGATGTCTGGGCGCTCTGCCGCCACCGCCGCTGTCGGCCCGGGACCAGAGGCGGTGTGGGAGAGAGGGGTCCGAGGAGAGGCGGGTGCCGGGGCGGACCCTCTTCGGCAATTCCGGGAGCTCCCTGAGATCATCTTGGACCGTTCCGTGTTTCGCGTGGGCTCCGTTTCAAAATGTTGCTCCCGCTGAAGCGCTGGCCTCATTTTCGGCCTTCCGCTCGTTCCGAATCGTGCGCTGGCCTCATTTCCGCGTCGGTCCTTCAGAGTGTTGCTCCCGCTGCAGCGCTGGCTCCATTCCTGCGCCTCTGGTTGTTCCAAAACGTGCTCCCGCTGTAGCGCGGGCGTCTTCGGTCCTTCCAAATCAGCCCCAAATCTAGAAAATTACCCACAGGAAAAAAACAATAAAAGTGATTAGACTTCTGGTGCCGATTCGTTGAGTTGTTGGGCCGCAGAAGGCCCACCCCACTTCGGGGCGGCGGCGTTTGGAAGACGTATCAAGCGGGAGCCCCGTTTCTGGCTTCAGAAGGCGATGTTGCAAGCAGAGCACGCGGGTGCTCTCCATTAGCAAAGCCTTGTGGGGAGCTTGTCGCGGAGCCCAGGGAGCTAAACATGGAGCCGCGACTCCAGACTGGCCCCGACCCTTCGAAGACTATCCACTTACCCTCCAAGGAACCCGGTGCCCTGCCATGACATGCTGTGCGGTTGTCTGTTCTGCACCGCTGTGCGATGCCATGCTTTGCGTTGCAATGCTTTGTGATGCAATGCTTCACTTCGCAATGCCACGCCATGCTATGACATTCTACGCTCTGCCGTGCTCTCCTACGCCATGCCATGCCGTGCTCTACATGCTTCGCGCACCCTCTAGCAATCATTGCCCTGCTCGACATCCGACTGTGCGAATAGAGAGGATATCTACGTCATCATAAGGGACGGTATTGACGGGTAGGACGTCAAATATGACGCGAGCGCACCTAGCTTGTCCTCCCCCCCTCCCCTCCTCCCTCTCTGCTCTCCTCCTTTTCCCCCTCGTCTTTCTCTCTCCTTTCCCTCCCCTCCTCCCTCCCCTCCTCCCTCTCCTCCTCCCTCTTCTCCTCCCCCTTCTCCTCCTACTCCTTCCCCTTTCTCTCGACTCGCCCCCTTCCCGCCCCCTTGCTCTCCCTCCTCCCTCTTCCCTTCCTGCTCTCTCTCTTCCGTCCCTGCTCGCCCCGCGACTCTGCTCTCCCTCCTCCCGCCCCCCTGCCCTCGACTCGCGGCACGCCCTCCCTCCTCCCGCCCTCCCCCCCGAAGGCTGCCAGCGAGCCCCGCGTGGTCGGATGGCCCTTCCCCCGCCCGGCTGTCTCTGGAGGCCTCCAGAGGCCTATGCACGCTCCCCGTCGGGACAGGCTCGGGTCGTACACGTCCCCCCACGGACGGGCTTGAGACGAAACGTGGAACAGATAGTCAAAAAACATACCCCGAAAAAATCATCAAGAATGATGGTCTCGAGATTGTCCCCTGACTCTTTCTTGACTATTCTTCAACATTCCTCCCATAGAGGGACAGGCCCAACCCGCGACCCACCCGCGACCCACCCCGCGACCCACCGCGCGACCCACCCCGCGACCCACCCGCGACCCAGCCCGCGACCCCCGCGACCCAGCCCGCGACACACCCTCAAGGAAGGAAAAACCACCCGGACCCAACGATTGACGTTCACGAAACGGCCCCAGGCGTGGACTAAACAGCCATGCCATGTTCGATTCATTCCTTGTGTGCGTTTGCTACACGGCTTCGTTACTTAAGGACGGGCTTTAGACGAAACATGGACAACATAGCCAACAAAACATGTTTGGTCGGCGGGGCGAGAGCGAACCTCTTCCGTTAAAAGCTAGGCGGGTTACGCGCACCATATAGCCAAAAAAACATACCCCCCAAAAAAATCAAGAAAGGACTCGAGATCGTCCCCTGACTCTCTCTTGACTGTTCTGGAGTATTCCTCCCGCAGAGGCACAGGCCCAACTTCAGGACGGGTGCCCTGGCCCCGGGGCGGCTCGTAGGCGCGGCCGCGGCCGGAGCGCGAGAGCGGCGGGCGGCGGCGGCGGCGGCGGCGGCTCTCCCGCCGGAGCCCGCCGCGCCTGCGCGAGCCGAGGGCCGTCGGCGCCGTCCTCCGCGGCCTGGGCTGCGGGCGCGCAGCGCTCGGGGGGGCCGCCGCCGCTGGCGTGAAGTCGGGCCCGTCCCTCTGCAGGGGGGGGGACGATTTTACCAGCCTGGAACATATCCCTATCCCTATGCTGGGCATCTCCTCATCGCGCTGCCAATCTTAGGGATCCCCTGATTTTTTGAGGGCGACTCCCTAGGATTGTCGTCGCCTTTTGGCGCGTCAATCTTAGGGATAGGGCTACGTTCGAGGCTGGTAAAGATTCAAAAGTAGTTGTTTAAACAAAAAATGCGGGGACGGTGCTTGGAGTGTCTTGGGGGCGCTTGTTGACCATGGCTTGGCGATCTGTTGTATTTTTTCGTCCAGGATCCGCCTGTAGGGGGACAGGCCCGACCTGACGCTGGTGCCCATCCCCGGGACCGCGCGCAGCGTCGGCTCGACCACCCGGATCGTCTGAGCGAGCGCTGCCGCGGCGCGTTGCCGACGTTGGAGGCCGTCCAGATGGGGTCCCAGCAGCTGGGGTCGGAGGATCGCGCCGCATCGCCGATGCGACACCGATGCATCGGCGACGTCAGCGATGCGGCGCAGTCGGCGTAGAGAGCATCGGGCTCGACGTCGAGCCGCACCGGTGACACGCCAAGACCCATCGACCACATCTGCTCCGACCCCATCTGGGCGGCCTGGATTGAGAGCCCCGAGGAGAACGAGCTGCACGCCTCAGATAGATTCGACACAGGACGTCGCCAACGCATCGCAATCGTATCAGCGATGCGAGGGCTGTGCTTCACGTGGGCGACGCCTGGCGTTGCGGATCCACTCACAACATGCTGCTTGCAACTTGGGGCAAGGTCGAAGACGGGACGGACAGACGCAGCCACGGAGAGACGGGCAGACCTTCTTGCTTGGGAAAGGGCCCTGTAGTCTTCTCACTGCTGCCATCCTACAGGGCCGTTTTTTACCCACAGGATTTTAAGCATCTGGGATTTTAATACATGATTAATGTATGAATGAATGTATGCATGAACTCATCGTTGTTTTAATACTAAACCCTGCATGTTTAATACATGATCCGCACGCGGAGCATGTATAATTACGCTAACGGAGTTCCCCACATGGGCGTTTTAATAGGGCGCGGGCTTAGTCAGGAGGAAGAGGAAGAGGCGGAGGTGCGGGGGGAGGGGTCGACGAGGATGGCCGGGTGACGGGGGCGACGAAGACTGCAATTGGCGATTGCGATGTGCAGGCAAATGTTTTGGTGAACACCTCGCGTACACGACGCGGCCAAGATAGTGCAAATCGGAACGACAGCCCAAGAGCGGGGCCGAACCTGATAAATAGTATGGTATTCGTATACCCTCCCTGGAGGGGTGGCAGGGGCCCCTCCTCGCTCAGGCGGGGCCTCCCTGGAGGGGTTGGAGAGGCACGAAACCTGATCAATAATATGGTTCGCGAATACCCTCCTCGCTCTGGTGGAGCCTCCCTGGAGAGGTGGGAGGGGCGCGAAACCTGATAAATAAGATGGTTCGCGAACACTGTCCTCGCTCTGGCGGGGCCTCCCTGGAGGGGTGGGAGGGGCACGAAACCTAATACATAATATGGTTTGCGAATACTGTCCTCGCTCAGGCGGGGCCTCCCTGGAGGGGTGGGAGGGGCACGAAACCTGATAAACAAAATGGTTTGCGAATGCTGTCCTCGCTCTGGCGGGGCCTCCCTGGAGGGGTGGGAGGGGCACGAAACCTAATACATAATATGGTTTGCGAATACCCTCAGGCGGGGCCTCCCTGGAGCGGTGGGAGGGGCACGAAACCTGATAAATAATATGGTTTGCGAATACTGTCCTCGCTCTGGCGGGGCCTCCCTGGAGCGCTGGGAGGGGCGCGAACCTGAAAATAATATGGTTTTGCGAATACTGTCCTCGCTCTGGCGGGGCCTCCCTGGAGGGTGGGAGGGCACGAAACTGATAAATAAAATGGTTTGCGAATACTGTCCTCGCTCTGGCGGTGCCGCCCTGGAGTGGTGGGAGGGGCACGAAAACCTGAGAAATAATATGTCCTTGCGAATAATGTCCTCGCTCTCGGCGGGGCCTCCCTGGAGGGGTGGGAGGGGCACGAAACCTGATAAATAATATGGTTTGCGAATACTGTCCTCGCTCAGGCGGGGCCTCCCTGGAGGGGTGGGAGGGGCACGAAACCTGATAAATCATATGGTTTGCGAATGCTATCCTCGCTCTGGCGGGGCCTCCCTGGAGCGGTGGGAGGGGCACGAAACCTAATAAATAATATGGTTTGCGAATACTGTCCTCGCTCAGGCGGGGCCTCCCTGGAGCGGTGGGAGGGGGACGAAACCTGATAAATAATATGGTTTGCGAATACTGTCCTCGCTCAGGCGGGGCCTCCCTGGAGCGCTGGGAGGGGCACGAAACCTGATAAATAATATGGTTTGCGAATACTGTCCTCGCTCTGGCGGGGCCTCCCTGGAGGGGTGGGAGGGGCACGAAACCTGATAAATAATAGGGGTTCGAATACTGTCCTCGCTCTGGCGGGGCCTCCCTGGAGCGGTGGGAGGGGCACGAAACCTGATAAATAATATGGTTTGCGAATACTGTCCTCGCTCTGGCGGGGCGTGATAGGTAGGTATTGTATGGTATTGTATGGTGTGGTAGGTATGCGGTGATGGTGTGTGTATGGTTTCCTAGATGTGGTATGGTAGGTACGGTGGTCTGCTATAGTATGGTATGGTATTGTATGGTATAGTATGGTATGGTAGGAATAGGAAGAGGGAGCGGTATTGCATGGTATGGTATAGTATGGTAGGAATAGGAAGAGGGAGCTGGAGGTGGGAAGGTGGGAAGGCGGGAAGGTGGGAAGGTGGGAAGGAGAGGGCGTCCTGGGAAAATTATGCTAACGGAGTTCCCCACATGGGCGTTTTAATAGGGCGCGGGCTTAGTCAGGACAGGAGGAACAGGAAGAGGCGGAGGTGCGGGGGGAGGGGTCGACGAGGATGGCCGGGTGACGGGGGCGACGAAGACTGCAATTGGCGATTGCGATGTGCAGGCAAATGTTTTGGGTAACACCTCGCGTACACGACGCGGCCAAGATAGTGCAAATCGGAACGACAGCCCAAGAGCGGGGCCGAACCTGATAAATAGTATGGTATTCGTATACCCTCCCTGGAGGGGTGGCAGGGGCCCCTCCTCGCTCAGGCGGGGCCTCCCTGGAGGGGTTGGAGAGGCACGAAACCTGATCAATAATATTGTTCGCGAATGCCCTCCTCGCTCTGGCGGGGCCTCCCTGGAGGGGTGGGAGGGGCGCGAAACCTGATAACATGATATGGTTCGCGAATACTGTCCTCGCTCTGGCGGGGCTCCCTGGAGGGGTTGGAGGGGCACGAAACCTGATAAATAATATGGATGCGAATACGTCCTCGCTCAGCGGGGAGGCCTCCCTGGAGCGCTGGGAGGGGCACTGAAACATGATAAATAATATGGTTCGCGAATGCTGTCCTCGCCTTCTGGCGGGCTTGGGCCTCCTGGAGGGGTGGGTGAGGCAAGAACCTAATGAAATAATATGGTTTGACGAATACTGTCCTCGCTCAGGAGGGGCCTCCTGGCTAGCGTGGGGAGGGGCACCAGAATACGCACGAAACCTGATAAATTATCTGGTTTGCGAATGCTGTCCTCGCTCTGGCGGGTCCTCCCTGGAGCGCTGGGAGGGGCACGAAACCTGATAAATAATATGGTTTGCGAATACTGTCCTCGCTCTGGCGGGGCCTCCCTGGAGGGGTGGGAGGGGCACGAAACCTGATAAATAATATGCTTTGCGAATGCTGTCCTCGCTCTGGCGGGGCCTCCCTGGAGCGCTGGGAGGGGCACGAAACCTGATAAATAATATGGTTTGCGAATACTGTCCTCGCTCAGGCGGGGCCTCCCTGGAGCGGTGGGAGGGGCACGAAACCTGATAAATAATATGGTTTGCGAATACTGTCCTCGCTCTGGCGGGGCCTCCCTGGAGCGCTGGGAGGGGCACGAAACCTGATAAATAATATGGTTTGCGAATACTGTCCTCGCTCTGGCGGGGCCTCCCTGGAGGGGTGGGAGGGGCACGAAACCTGATAAATAATATGGCTTGCGAATACTGTCCTCGCTCTGGCGGGGCCTCCCTGGAGGGGTGGGAGGGGCACGAAACCTAATAAATAATATGGTTTGCGAATGCTGTCCTCGCTCTGGCGGGGCCTCCCTGGAGGGGTGGGAGGGGCACGAAACCTGATAGATAATATGGTTTGCGAATAATGTCCTCGCTCTGGCGGGGC
>CAUYUJ010011416.1:0-23026 GCA_963575745.1 Prorocentrum cordatum | reverse complement strand
CTCCTCCTCCTCCTCCTCCTCCTCCTCCTCCTCCTCCTCCTCCTCCTCCTCCTCCTCCTCCTCCTCCTCCTCCTCCCCCTCCCCAGTTCCCCTTCCCCTCGAATGCAAAATCCAGTTTGAGGGGCAAGAGGGGCGCAGGAGCACCAAATCCACCTTCAATGCCTCCAGGATGCAGAAAATGCACCAGTGCCCCAAGATGGCGCAAGAAGGGCTCCGACGCGCTGGAGAGGCCCCAGAACATCCAAGTTTGCCTCATGACGCTGCAAGGGGCCTGGAAGACACCCAAAGAGGTCCCAAGAGAACCCACAAGACGGCCTGAAGATGCACTCGCACCTTAGTAGCCCTCGCCATTTCGGGGTTCTGAACCCGAGACGGCCCGAGAAGACCCCCAGACCAGCCCAAGGTGGCCGAAGAGGCCCCCTAGAGGGCCCAGAGAGACCAAAGACTGCCCAAGATGCCCTCAAGACCCTCTAATAAAAACCCTCATGGGGGGCCCCACGAGGGGCCGGAGAAGCCCAAGAGCGGGAGCTCGTAGGGGGCCCGGGGGCCATCCCCCACAAGATGGCCCCCAAGACGCCCAACATGACCCCAAGATGCCCCCACGAGGCGCCCAAGAATCCCTCAGAGGGCTCCGAGGAGCCTCTGGTAGCCTCGAGAAGGCTCCCAAGAGGTGGCCCCCGAGGCCTCCAAGAGGCCCCAAGAAGGCCCCGCGACAGACGCAACGGAAGAGGGGAGCACACCGGCAACAACTACACGCAGGCAGCATGACCGTAAGCGGCGAACAAGGCGACTTGAGTCCAAGAGGCGGTCGAGACAGCCGAGGGACGCATCGGAGTCGAATCATTGGGTCGGTAAACAATACACACGGATTCGGACGACATCATTTTGGGATGTAGTCGGCGGAATAGCGTAGGCCTCTTGAGTAAGAGGAGAAGTATGGTATGGAAGGGAGAAGTAAGAGAGAGGGAGTAAGAGGAGAAGTATGGAGGAGAAGTAAGAGGAGAAGTATGGAGGTAGAGGAGAAGTAAGAGGAGAAGCAAGAGAGAGGGAGTAAGGAATAGTATGGTGGAGAAGAGTCGACGAGGGACGGGAGGGAAGGGGGGAAAGATATAACCTGGCCTTCAGAACCGCGATCTTCTCCTCGGCCTCCGCGATGTTGCGCGAGGTCTCGGTCTCCGTGTCGTCGCAGAACTGCTTGAAGGCGGCGTAGCCCACCTGCTCCGCCTTCTTGTCCTCCTTCGGGTGACCATCGATAAGACCCCCAAATCCAATTCAAGCCTCCTTCCTCCCTCCTCCTCCTTCACTCAGTCCAAATAGTCCTCATCCTCCTCATCCCTCTCTTCCACTCGTTTTCCTTTCCCTTCTCGTTCCTCCGACCCCACCCTCCCCCTCCTCGGGGTCAATTGGACGTACGTTGCTTGGCAACTCAAGGCCGTCCGGAGGCGTCAACGCGGGCCCAACAGAGCAAAACTGGAGGCGCGCTTCTCGTGGGAAAGTGGGAGGAAGAGACAGCAAATCTGGATCCTGAAAATTGGGAGCATCTGCATGCACCACCGCTCATTCCTCCTAGGAATTGTAAGTCGAAGCCTGGACGAGGATAACATCGGGTGATAATAAATCGAGAACCTTTGAGATCTGGCGGCTCTGGAGGATGCCTCAAGCACCGCGGCCTTCTCAAAGAGTTCCAGAACGCTCTGAGAGCGTTTCGGAAAGCTCTGGAACGGATTTATCCTCGTCCTAGCCCCGTCCGAGATTGAGGGCAAGAGAGAAGATGCACGCGGCATGGCCGAGGGATGCGGAGTGGGCGATGGGGGGTGTGGGGGGGGGGCGGGAGAGGTGGAAGAGCAGGAGCGGGAGAAAGAGTATCCAGAGGAAAAGGAGGAGACGGAGGAGGAGGAGGACGGAGGAGGAGGAGGAGGACGGAGGACGGAGGAGGAGGAGAGGAGGACGAGGAGGAGGAGGAGGTAGGAGGAGGAGGAGGATGAGGAGGAGGAGGAGGAGGAGGAGGACGGAGGAGGAGGACGGAGGAGGAGAGGAGGAGGAGGAGGAGGAGGAGAAGGAGGACGGAGGAGGAGGACGGAGGACGGAGGACGGAGGACGGAGGAGGAGGAGGACGGAGGAGGAAGAGGAGGAGAAGGAGGAGGAGGAGGAGGAGGAGGAGGGCACGGCATGGCATGGCATGGCATGGCATGGCGTGTGGCCCCCCTGGAGGGGGCGGCCCTCAGAGCGCGCCGAAGACCCGGAAGGTGAGCAGGCCCCTGGCCAGCCGCAGCCGAGAGCAGGGCCGGCCAGGCAGGGGGCCTCTCGCCTCCCTGCCAGGGCGCCAGCCGCGGCACTCCCCTCGGGCCGCCGGGCCCCCGCCCGTGCCCCCCCGGAGGAGGACGGAGGAGGAGGAGGAGGAGGATGAGGAGGAGGAGGAGGAGGAGGAGGAGGAGGAGGGGGGGAGGAGGGGGAGGAGGAGGGGAGGAGGAGGAGGCGCAGGAGGAGGAGGAGGAAGGAGGAGGAGGAGGAGGAGGAGGAGGAGGAGGGAGTGGCGGAGCCACGCCTGAGGGAGCGGCCCAGCCCGCTAGCAGCCCAGTGGGGGCCAGCCAGCAGCCTGGTGGCGGACGGCACGGGCAGCTCCGCCGCCCGCGCCGCGGCCCCAGGGCCGCGGCACTCCCCGCGAGCCGCCGCGCCCCAGGGGCCGCTGGCTTGGCCCAAGGCTCGCACTGGCGCTGCCGCTGTGGCGGAGGCTGGTGCTAGCTCAACCGCCAGCTGCGTCGGCGCCTCTGGGGAGCACCCCTCCGCCTGGGCGTTCTTGAAGCGGATCAGACCGTCCTGCAATTCTGCCACCGCCCTGCTTTCGACGGCCTCGGACGCAGCCCACCGTCGGTCCCGTGGGAGTCCTGCTCAGAGTCAGCCAGCTCCGACGCCCAGCAGCGTACGCGGGCCCCACTGCGAGATGATTATTCTTGCTGGGCCTCGGCACGCACCCGCTCGGCATCCTGCAACTGCTCTTCCTTCCGCTTGCATCCCGCTGGCTGGTCCCCGTCTGGCTCATCCCGCCGGCCGGTTCCCGCCTGGCTCGGGGCTGGCAGCACCTGCGCCTGCAGCCTGCGGGTGGGCAGCGCCGCCTGCAAACGTATTATGCTTCTTGGCATTCACCTTCTTCTCTTTCTTCTCCTTCTTCTTCTGCACCTCTCCCGAGGGCTCGGGGTTGACTGCGCGGGTGCACACTTCGAGCCGGGCATCTCCATGCCCGCCGATCGTGGGCTCCTGCCCGTCTTCCTCCCGCGCCTCCTCTGCCTCGATCTGCGTGGGAGGGCTCACCGCCTGCTCTTTCTGCAGCTGCGGCTCCTCCGACTCTCTGACTCCAGCGCTTCTCGAGGTGCGGGAACAGCGGCAGCACCCCCGGGGACGCTACTGGCGCCACGTCCATGGCGTCCTGCGCGAGCTCTGCCTGGGCGTCGCACGTCCGCTCCTCCCTCTCGCCGATGCAGTGTTGTGGCTGCCATGACAGTGGACACTCTAACAACCCGATCGCTGAATGAAACAGATGTTGAACATGTGTAAAGCATGTTCTAAGCATGTGCAAAACATGTTTTTATGTTTTTTATTTGTTATATATATAAATGTAAAAAACATGTTTGTGAAACATGTTTGGGACATCTGGGAAATATTTGGCGGCGCGCTTCCTCCCCCTAAACCGACTCCGACGCATGCGGTGCGCCTCGACGCCCTGCGCCAAAGGGGGGCACCCCGCCGAGGCCGCCGAGGCCAGGCGCAGCCTCCCCGCGGAGGCGGCGCCGAGCTGCGGCCCGGCCGGCGGCTCCGCCGGCGCGCCTGCGTCACGGCAGCCCTCGGCGCTGCCGCGGCACCGTGCACCGCACCACCTCCGAGGGCGGAGAGGCCAGCGCGGCACGCTGCACACGGCTCGTCCGCGGCAGCCCTCGGCCATCCGCAGCACCGTGCACCGCACCACCTCCTGGGCGCGAGAGGCCGGCGCGGCACGGGGCACACACCGGCCGTCCGCGGAGCTTCGCCGCAGGCCTCTGTCCTCCCACGGCAGCCCCCGTGTCAGTCAGCTCCCCCCGCTCTCTCCGGGACTGGCTGCCACCGCTCCGCCAGGAGCGGCGGCGGCCCCAGGGCCCGGCAGCAGGTCCACCGCCTCCTCGGCCAGCAGCTGCGAGAAGGCGTCCACCTGCGCACCCCGGGCCGCGAGCCGGAGCACAAGACGCGGCCCAGCCATGCCGCATGCCGCAAGAGGAGGAGAAAGAGGAGGAGGAGGAGGAGGAGGAGGAGGAGGAGGAGGGAAGATAGGAGGCGGGAGAAAAAGAGAGGAGGGGGGCGAAAGGGGAGGCGAGGAGCGTGCTGGGCGGAGGTATCGGTCGGGAAGGGGGGCCGGGGGTAGGGGGAGAGGAGGGGGGGGGCGGAGGGAGGCGCAAGCCAGAGGAGTGCGAGGGGGTACGGAGGGCCGCGAGATCCGACGCAGCGAGAACATTCGGCGGCATCGTGAAAATCACGGCCAAAGTCCCAGACCCCATCTGAGCGACGGGAAGACAGGGGTCCAACTACAGCCTCGGGAACTTTTCTCCTACCGCCACCGCGCACGCCCGTGCCGATCCGCAGCGTGCTGGGAATGTCCACACCTGTGTCGCCCGCCATTCTGTAGCGCAGTCGTGTGACATGTGGGCCACACTGGGTACTCATGGCGCCTTGGCAGCTCTGCGGCTTCTACGCGCCATCCACGAGGTGTGTAAATTATCCAGTCAGTGCCGAAGAAAGTGTGACACACCCCACCGTGTGCTGAAACCGCATGGCGACCCTGAGAGACGTTTAGAGACGTTGCCCAACCGAACAGAAAACCGATGATTTCTCGTGTGCAGCCTGCCGGCTCGAATCACCACCGCAAGATGCGAGGACGTCTCGAGCGAATTCTGAGGACGTCTCAAGCGAAACCGGACCCAAATCGGGTCGGGCGAAAGGGGGGGATAGCAAAGGGGGGGTTTGAGAATCAGCTCACGTAGCTGATTTTCCCGGCGCCTCCCGGCGCCGGAGGCGCCCATGTATCGAGGAATGGGCCCCTCGGTCGGGCCGAAACCAGCTGCATGCAGCAGATTTCGTAACCCCCCCTTTCCCAAACCCCCCCTTTCGCCCGACCCGACCAAACCAGGGCAAGCCTGGGCCAAACTACATCGGCGAACTTTGAGGACGTCTCGGGCGAAACCGGGCCCGAACCAGGCCAGACCAGGCGCCGAACCGGGCAACTGTTGCGGAAGTCTCCGGCGGGGCGCGCGGCCAGCCCAGGCAAAAACCGGGGGCCCAACCTATAGGCAGACTGTGAGGGCGTCCCAGGCAGGATCGCCCAGACCAGGCTCCATCCAGTCTCCTTCGTAAAATTCTGGTTTAAGAAACTGGCCATCGCTCGGACGTTCATTCCCTGTGTTTTTGCTCGGTTTCGTGCGTGGCTGTTTCTCCAAATGATCAAGGATGCTCCTCGATGGCCCTCGCCGAGGAGAAAACGCACACGTCCGAGCGATGCCAAGGAAAAGGATCACCCCAGGGGCCCCCCGCGGGCGGCAGCCCGTTTAGAATCGTATGGGGGGGGCGGTTGGACCGCGCGCCCGCCGCTGCGGACATGGTCGGGCGCGGCAGCCTTCATCTGTCTTGCGGGCGATATGTTGGGGCCTTGGTGCGGCGTTGTGACAAATGCTTCCGGGCCGGCAGGGGCCTCTCAAATGAGGTCCGATACCATGGGGTCGGAGGAACGCGCCGCATCGCAGAGGCATCGCCGTCGCATCGGCGATGCATTAGCGATGCATCCATCGGCGATGTCGGCGGTGCATCGGCGACGCCAGCGCGGAGCAGATCAGACTCCGCGTCGAGCCTCATTGGCGATGCATCGGCCATGCGGCGCGTTCCTCCGATCCCATCTGCTCGGACCCCATCTGGGAGGCCTAGACTTGACGCAGCGACCTTAAGCGGAGGCTGACGCAGGCCGCCAGCGCGGCACGTTACATTGGAGACGAGGGCACCTACGCGCGACCTCAAGCGAGCAGCTTGCGCGCCAACACCGGGAACACGACCCAGATCTGTTGTTGCGCGTCGCTCACCTTGCTGCACCATCAGGGCGAGAATGGCTTTAGTTCAAGATTGGCTCAAGATACGTTCCAGGATTTCCTAAATTAGCGGACCTCGTTTCTGCAGCCCGTCTGGAACATCAGGAAAGCTAGGAAACTGGAAAATTTGGAAAACCTGGAATGAATCATTATCATTCGGGGAAGGCTTAGAAGGCTTCTTCGCAGGCCCGGGGACTCCCGAGCCTGCTGAGAAGGCCCGTCCCTTCTCACCACCCCACCGGGCGCGCCGCCGAGTTACGTGAGCCCCAACCAGACGTCTCACGCCCCGCTCTCCGGGACCGGCTTTGCATCCGATATCGTCGCTCTGCGGCCGGCCCCGGGGGGCCCGGCGAGGGCCCCCAGAGGGGCCGCCCACCAGCAGCAGGCGCCCGTCGTGTCTTCTGCCTCCTCGTGGCCCGAGGGGGTCGGGGCTCCTTGCCCTTCGCGAGCATGCCCTCCGTCGGCGGCAGGCTGGCCCCGGGGCAAGAGTGGCCTCCGGTGCGCGGCGTGCCCCTCGTGTGCCCGGCGGTGCGGCGCTGGCGGCTCGCTGTGTCCGGATGGGGCCCCCCCTGTGCCCGCCAGAAGCCGCGCACCAGAGTCGGCGGCGCGCACAAGGGGGTAGGGGGGGGGGGGGCACTGGATAGGGAACCATTGGATCAGGAGTCCAGGGTCTGGGAGCCGAAGGAGCACAAGTTGGGGGTCTGGCCATGGAGCTCACCGCGGCCCTCATATGAGATCAGGAATCCTCCTGGGCACATTCCTGAACGAACGCCCCCACCGTATGGGGGGAGGGGGAAGGCTTCTTAGAAGCAAACCGCTTCTCAGAAGGCGGCGGCCTTACATGTATAGACAAGGCCCGCGCCAGGGGTGCTTCTAAGAAGCCTTCCCCCCTGCCCCTACCCCTCTCCGCGCGTGCCTGACAAAGGTCACTCTGGCGAAGGGTCACCCTTACGGCAGGTTCGTGTCGTGACGGAGCTGGCCCTGGTTCCTGACCGCGATCGCTCAACCTTGAAGGATCGGCCGTTTCCGACACGTCAGACCGTTCAACATCGACCGGTTCTGAGTCGCCGGCGGCGTTCAACGCTGAACGCCCGCGGCGGGGTCGCCGCCGGTCGACAGGACGCGAACCTGGCGTCACTCTTCTAGGGGGCCACATGTGAACCCTACCCCTACCCCCCACGATTTTTGAGGGAGAGGGTGGGGTTCACTTCGCTCGGGAGCTCCCGAACGAAGCGAACCCCACCCTCCCCCTCGGAAATCGTGGGGGGTAGGGGCAGGGTTCACATATGTGGCCCCCTACCTTCCCAGGCATCCGACGTCTCGAACTTCTCAATTTTCGGGGCCTCCAGAGGTCTGGGCCCTTGCCTTCCCAGGGCCGGCTCTGCCTCCCGGGGTCGTTTTTTCCTGACGCTCCTGGCAGGCCCGGCGAGGGACCCAAAAGGGCCGAAAACTGCGAAGAACCTCCCCAGACATGATGGCGTCGCAAAAAAAAAAATCAGGACGCCGTCCTGACATTGACATGATCGCGTCGCAAAAAATCAGGGCGACGGGACGCGCAAAAACCGACCGTCGGGCGGTTTTGGGGTATTTTCACCCTCTAGAGGTCCTCGCCGGGCCTCGGGACCGTCAAAACACGACTCGGGACGAAAAACCGGTCCCGGGGAAAGGGGCGGGACTTGCGGGGACGCCGTCCTGAGAAAAAATCAGGACGTCGCATGTCTGGGTCCGCCTCGAGTTTCTCGAGACGGTGGAGGTCTGGGTCACGCGCAGCCGACCTCCATGAGCTCCACCACCTGTCGAGCAGGAGATCGACTAGAGAGTTGAACTCCCCTCAAACTTGAAATTCCCGTTCAGTCCACGACGAAGACGTCGCAAGCTCCGTAGATCTACGGAGCATTCGACGTATGTTGAGCAGACTCTACGACAAAAAATATCCCGGCAAAGCAACCTAACAGCGATGTGTAGAAGCATATCTGAAAGCATTCCCCTTAAGATTCAGATGAAAATCCAGTTGTCGAATTCTGCTGTTCTCGCAGTCGTAGTCGCATTCGCGATGACAGTCGCAGCGGCAACGGCAGTCGCAGTCACAGCCTCAGCCTCAGCCTGCCTCAGCCTCAGCCTCAGCCTGCCTCAGCCTCAGCCTGCCTCAGCCTCAGCCTCAGCCTGCTTCAGCCTCAGCCTCAGTCTGCCTTCAGCCTCGGCCTCAGCCTCAGCCTGCCTCAGCCTCAGCCTGCATCAGCCTCAGCCTCAGCCTCAGCCTGCCTCAGCATCAGCCTGCCTCAGCCTCAGCCTCAGCCTGCCTCAGCCTCAGCCTCAGTCTGCCTTCAGCCTCGGCCTCTCAGCCTGCTCAGCCTCAGCCTCAGCCTCAGCCTGCCTCAGCCTCAGCCTCATTCAAAATGTGCCCAGGAATGGAGTTCTGGGAACTAGAAGAACACGAAGTGGCCTACAGTTGGCTCCGGGCATTCAAAATCATGCCCGGAATGGAGTTCTGGGAACTTGAAGAGCACGAAGTGGCCTACAGTTGGCTCCGGGCATCCAAAATGTGGCCCGGGAATGGAGTTCTGGGAAATCGAAGAGCACGAAGTGGCCTACAGTTGGCTCCGGGCATCCAAAATGTGGCCCGGGAATGGAGTTCTGGGAAGTCGAAGAGCACGAAGTGGCCTACAGTTGGCTCCGGGCATCCAAAATGTGGCCCGGGAATGGAGTTCTGGGAAGTCGAAGAGCACGAAGTGGCCTACAGTTGGCTCCGGGCATCCAAAATGTGGCCCGGGAATGGAGTTCTGGGAGCACCAAGAGCGATTTTGCGAGGATGTCCCAAGCGATTTCGGCTTCGGCGGCAGCCTGTCCGGGTCCCGCCCAGACCCCCCTGAGGAGTCATGATGCTCTCTTTTGAGACCACTAGAAACCTATCAGCAAGAGCTGTTAGGTAATCTGGGGTACATCAATTCTGCAGTCGATCTTCGGCGGCGAGCCCGGGGGGAAGTGAGAAGGAGAAGGCTTTCTCAGAAGGCTCGGAAGTCCCCAGGCCATCCGAGAGGTTTCCTGAGCCGCTCCCGAGGACAGCAAAAAGCCTCTCAGCATGCGCGAGGGCTCATGAGAAGCCCCGCCGCCATCTGAGAGGGCCTTCTCCTTCTCGGCTACACGCAAGAGTGACCCTGGGTAAGAGGGACCTTTGGTGCGCGGCTTTCTGGTGGCCGCGGGGGGGGAACCAAACACGAGCGCGCGAGACGCAACTGCCGCATCGCGCTCGGCGATCGGTGGACCCCGTTGGGCCCGCACCAAAGGTCACTCCGGCGAAGGGTCAGTTTTGCGTGAAGCCGACGAGGAGGCGGAGGAGGAGGAGGAGGCGGAGGAGGAGGAGGAGGAGGAGGTGGAGGAGGAGGAGGAGGAGGTGGAGGAGGAGGGGGAGGAGGAGGAGGAGGAGGAGGAGGAGGAGGAGGGGAGGAGGAGGAGGAGGGAGGAGGGAGGAGGGAGGAGGGGGAGGAGGGGGGAGGAGGGGGAGGAGGGGGGAGGAGGGGGAGGAGGGGAGGAGGAGACTCCCTCCCTCCCCCCCCTCGCTCGCCGCCGAGCTCTCCTCCTCGAACCTTCTGCACCGGCGTCGGCCCCTGCGCGCGGGCCCACGGCGCCAGCGCCAGCGCGGCCGCGAGCGCCCGGCGGCGGCACGAGGGGCGGGCGGCGCCCCCCCCCCGCGGGGGGGGGCACCGCGGCGGCCAGGCACACTTCAGGAGGGCGAGGAGGGAGGAGGAGGAGGAGGAGGAGGAGGAGGAGGAGGAGGAGGAGGAGGAGGAGCAGGAGGAGGAGGAGGAGGAAGAGCAGGAGGAGGAGGAGGAGGAGGAGGAGGAGGAGGAGGCCAGGCGACGAGAGGCCCGGCCGCAAGCAGACGAGCGTTTTTCCACTACTCGCAAGGCAGCTGCTCGCAAGTGGCCTGGAGCCGCCGCGGGAGATCTACGCTCGATTGCATAAAAGAAAGGGCGTGTGCTTGTCGCACGCTTGCGAGTGGGCACGTTGCGAGTAGGGGAACGCGCCCGGTGAGAGCACGACAGCCCACCAGCCGCTTGGCCTGAGAACGAACAATGCCATAAACGCAGCCAATGTTGAGATCCGCGCGGACTTCTTGGATCGGCGCTGGAGCACCCTGGCGGCGCCTCCCGCGCCGCCCCTGGCGCGCTCCGCGCGCCAGGGAGGGGGGCCCAGAGCCGACCCGGGCAGCCCGGGAGGACCTCCGCGTTGTTCTGTGAGTGTTGCTGCTTGTTGTCCGATTCGAGGGGCAAGTGGCTTCGCTTCCAGACCCCTTCCTCCCCTAGGGGTAGCCCCCTGCTCGTTATCAACATACACACACACACACACACTTTTGGTGTCGAAACACACGAACACAAACACAAACACACACACACACTCACACACACACACACACACACACACTTCTCCACTCGACCGGCAGCCAACTCTGACCCATGCCGACACCCCCCACAGCGTCCCACCCATGCCGACACCCCCCACAGCGTCCCTTTCAAAAGTAATGCAACACTCCTTTGGCTTCCAAAACTGGAGCATGCAAAGGCGCCCCGCGACCACTTTCGATTTGTTGTGGCAGGGACGGCGGGGGTGCTGGCATATTGCTTGCTGCGCGCAGGGCAACCATCCCTCTCAAAAACAATACAACATACAGTGCGCCTCCAAATCTGGAGCATGCGCGGGCGCCCCGCGACCAATTTGAAATGGTTTTGATATGGACGACGGGACTGCCAGCATATTGATCGCTGCGCGAAAGCCAACCATGACCGCCAAGAAACAAAATCAACATTCACTTAGCGACGACATCTGGATCATGCGCGGGCACCCCGCGATCACTCTGATTGCTGAAGACGTCTCCTTTGTCTCTTCCAAGTGGCGCTCTTTTCTCTGAGTTGCTACGTGTCCCACGGTTCCTCATGATGTCAGAATATGTCTGTCGGTGACGGTGCTTTTGCGCTCCCTGGGAGCACCACCTCCCTCACAGAATGCTCGGCGCCTCGCTTCAGGGGGACCCAAGAGAATGAACTCCCAGGTACCTGGGGTCTGTACAGTCGGGGCCTTGACCTAAGGAACCCAAAATAAGAAACGAGGCCCCTTTTTGTCCATGCGTGAAACTTCGATTTCCGATCCAGAACATAAGGAAAACCCGAGGCAAGCTGCGAAACTATCGAGGAACGCGGAGCCCCTCCCCAACGACAAGGGTTCCTTCTCCAGGGCCCCGACTGTATGCGTTCCCCGTGGATGCCCATCCGCCGGCGTTCTTCCGTGGCGCATCCGGCACACTCCGCGCGCGCCGGGCGCGCGGCGCACCCCGGGTGCGTCCAGGAGCACGCCGCGCACCCTGGCGCGCGTGGGTTAACCACGTGGCGCACCTGGCGCGCCTGGCACGCTTAGGGCCTCCAGGGCAGGAGAGCCCAGAATCGAATCGATAAATCGGATCGGCGGAAATCGGCAGCCGAATCGGGAAAAGTCGAATCGGCGGAAATCGGCAGGCTAGTACGCCTCCAATAAAAAATCGGAATCCAAATCGGAAGCCCAAATCGAATCGAATCGGAATCGGAATCCATCGAAGTCGAATCGAATCGAATCGGAGGAATCGAAACGAGCCCTGCCAGGGTGCCTCGAGCGCCTGGGGCCCGTGGAGCGCGCAGGGCACGCGCCGCGCGCTCCTGGGCGACGCGCTGACGCTCGGATGCTGCTGGGGAGGGCGGGCGGGAGCGAGCCAAAGAATTTGCGCCTCGGAGAGGTGTTTTTGGTCTCTGTCACACCCCCAACTATCCCTATTAATCATTACCTCAGCTCTAGAAACCAACAAAATAGAACCGAGGTCCTATCTTATTATTCCATGCTAATGTATTCAAGGCGTAAGCCTGCTTGAAACACTCTAATTTCCTCAAAGTAAAAGTCCTGGATACCGCACCACACAGTCAAGTGCAGCTACGTTCTCCAAGAAGATGCCCAGGCCGACCCCGCGGCAAACACCATGACAACACCCCCCCACCACCCCGTGGCAAAAGTGCAGCCTGCACCTTGCACCAGAATCTGGAGCCATGCGCGGACGCCCCCTACGATCACTCTGCGCGCGTGTCTTCGACAGGGACGGCGGGGTGCCCTCAGATTGCCTGCTGTGCGCAATGCCAACTACCCCACCATCCCTGGCGAAAACGCATACAAAGTTTTTTCTCATAGCAAACCGCAAACGCCCAACATCTTCCACAGCTCTGATGTAGTATTGAATCCGCATCCCCTCAAGGGGGCTTTGACGGCACCCAAATTTGGACCGTGCACTGTGCACCCAAATTGGCGAAAACGGATAAAAGTGCACTGTGCACCCAAGTTTGGATCGTGTGCGGACGCCCCGCGCTCACATTGGAGCGTCGGCTTCTGCCAGGGGCGGGGGGTGGGAGGCCGCATGCTGCCTGCCGTGTGCAGCGCCAACACCCCCAGCCATCCCTTGCAGAAGAAGAGGAGGAAGACAAGGTGCACTTCACCGGAGAAAACCCAATCAGTGGATGATTTGAAACTTAGCCATCTGGATCTTAAGATCGATTGTAAGATTGCTCATGAGATCGATAGTGGTATCGCTAGTTGACGATTGTGCAAGGTCGATCGTGAGACCAAGAGTGACACCTTGCACCAAAATCTGGATCGTGCGCGGAGGCTCCACGATCACATCGCATCGGCTTTGGACAGGGACGGCGGCGGCGGCGGGGGGGGGCGGCATCTTGCCTGCGGTGCGCAAGTCCGCCGTCCCGTTCCACCAAGCCTGCCAGAGTAACTTTGCCACGGACCGCAGGGGGGCGGCATACTGGTTGCTGCGCGCAGGCCCACCGTCCCTGTCAAAAAAACATATACCATGTGATCGCGGGCGCACACCCGCACACCATACAGATGCTCTCAAAACCGCCGACACCTTGCAGTGGCTTTTGACAGGGGCGGTGTCAGGGTCGACACATTGCCCAATGTGGCGCTCCCGGTGCCCGTTGCGCAGCTGGCATGTGCGGCGCGCCTCGCGGGCTTGGTGCGCCTGGCTGGCGTCTGCACTGGTTCCCGATGGTTGTCGATGGCGGCCTTTGTCCAGGCTGAGACTCGGGTCGCACTTATGTCTTTCAAGGGGCCCCAGATCACACAAATAAATACACACAAATAAAAATATCCCCTATATTTTTCCATATTTTCTGGGTTTTTGTCTTCCCCACCACTTCCCATATTTTCCCATATTTTCCTGAGGATCGACGATTAATTGTGTCTGTGTGTTTTTTCCCCTCCTGAGTCTTGGGAGGCCGGGTGGGACTGAGCGAGACGGTTTGTTGTTTGTGGGTAGCTTGATCAGTGCTCCTTGTTAACAAGCGACCCTTCCCCCACCCGACCGGCGACACGTCCAGGCAATGCCGACCCCCCTGTCAACACCCCCTCGCCATCCCTGCCAAAAACGATGGAAAGTGCACACTGCGGCGAAATCAAAACAGCGCGCGGTCGCCCCATGATCAGATTGCGTTGGTTTTTAGCATTGACGGCAGGGCGGCCCTAATCTCAGTCAGCTCTGCCCACGCCCGCCATCTACGTCAAGACACAATGCAACATACACGTTGTGGAAAAATCTGGACCATGCGCAGGCGCCCCGCGATCCCTTTGCATGTTTTTTTGACAAAGACGGCGGAAGGGCGCCTTGATACATTGTGCGCATTGCGCATGTCCACCATCTGTGTCCACGAACACTGCAAAACACAATTTGCGGCAGAATCCGGGTCGCACGCATGGAGGGAAAGCGATCACTGTGCACTAGGCTTTGACCGTGACGATTTCGAAGACGGCCTACGAAACCGTCGAGACGCCCCGAAAACCCCGAGAGCCTTCCCAAGAGGGCCCCAGGAGGCCAAAACCATTGATTGCCGCATTGGTTATATATGCTCTTGAAACTCCCCCCTTTCCGCTTCTGACGTTTTGAGGCGGCCCGAGAGGCCTCCAGGACCGCCCGAAGACGGCCGAAGAGGCCCCCTGAAAAGACCCCAAGACGGCCCAGGAGGGCCCCACGACGGCCCAAAAAACGCCAAGGACGGCCCAAGAGGGCCCCAGGAGGAGCCTCAGAGGGCAACCGTCCAAGCCTCACGCCCCGAGAGGCCCCTATGAGGCGTCAAAAGAAAAGGGCCCCCAGAAGCCCCCAGGAAGCCCTCAGAGGCCCGCAAGAAGCCAAAGTAAATCCCAAGAGGCCCCAAAACAGCACCCACGAGGCCTCGACGCTGCCCTCAAGAGTCCTCGAGAGGCCTCTCACGAGGCCCCAACCAACATCTACAAGGAAGGCCTCTGACCTAAGACCCAAGCGCGCTGGCGGGACTGGCTGAAGCCAAACATAGCCAGCGCTGCGCAGGCCCGCCATGACACATAGTGACCGTGGTGGATGGATGCTTTGTCCTCACGCGCCCGTCGACAGGAGCCCCTCACGGACCCGCTGCGCAGACCGACGTGGCTCGCATAGCGCCATGCACACGTGTCTCCACCGCTCTGGGGTAGCAGGGTCATCGACAGAGCAACACTTGTCGATATACGGGCCGTCGCCCTCTGGACTGTCCGTTTCCGCGGCGTCCCGGCACGCGTCGTCCGAGGGAACGCTTCCGAGGGGATCCTGATTCATGAACTCATTGCAATCGGGCTCCCACGCCCTGTCGCTGCCTATGCGTTGGGAGGGCGGGTGGGAGTGAGCGAGACGGCCTGCGGCTTCGCGGTAGTTTGACCCTTCCCCCACACCCCCTCCCCCAGAGTAGGACGCCGGGGGGGGGGGGGGGGGGGCGACCGGTCCGAAGGCCCAAGGTGGCCCCAGATGGCTTTAACAGGACACGGGGTGGCCCAAGATGGCCTCTACGACGACAGCAGGTACACACACTCTCGAGTCTCGAGGAGGAGGCAGAGGGGGAGGACGAGGAGGAGGAGGAGAAGGAAGGGGAGGAGGAGGAGGAGGAGGAGGAGGAGGAGGAGGAGGAGAAGGAGGAGGATGGCCGCGCACCTGGGGGCGCGAGTCGAGCCACGCGGCCCCCGGTCGCCCGCGCGCCGCGCGCGCGGCCCCCGGCAGACCAGCCTCGGACGAACCGGCACCTGGCTGCCAGGGGCGGGCGCGCGCGCGAGCGCCCGCGCGGGCACGGGGGTCCTGCGCCCCCAGCGGCGAGCTCAGGACCCCCGACCACGGGGGCCCTGCGCCTCCAGCGGCGGGATCAGGGCCCCCGACCGCGAGGTCGAACACGACCTGCTTGCCGTAGCCGTCGGGCCTCCACCACCGCCCACGCGGTGGATCTTCACGCCGTCCAAGTAGCAGGGCTGCTGGAACCTCTGCGACTCGAAAAAGTCGCCCGTGAGGAAGAGGTCGAAGCGCACGGCCTCGATGTGCTGGACGACCTCCGCCAGATCCACGCCATCCCAGAACACCACGTTGAATACCTTCTCAACCTCCGACACCTCCGCCTCCACCGTCTCGGAATCGCCCGACTCCGAGCGCGACCCCTCCTTGTCGAAGGTCCCCACGCCGACGGAGAGCATCTGCGCCCTCCTCTGCACGAACGGCTGCACCGCCCGCCCGCGCCGAGCACCAGGGAGGTCGAGAGAGGACTCGACCCACAGCTGCTACTCCACCACCTTGGACCCCGCCGCCACGCAGATGTCGGACACCTGCTTCTGCAGTGCGCCACCTTCGCCGACCCATCGTCGTGGCAGCACGCTGCGACGACCTTCGGCTCCTCCTCCACCTTCTCCTTCAACACGTGCTTCTGGGAGTCAGCCTTGTACCCGTCCGCCTGCACGCGGTCACCCCCGCCCAGCTGCTCCAGCAGGACGTCGACCGCGTCGCGGCTGGCGGGCTCCAAAGGCGCGGCCTCACCCCGCAGTGGAAAGGCCTGCACTTTCAGCTGGGCCTCGAGGCCGCCAGCCTTGACGCCGACCGAACGCCGCAGGGCCCGGCCAGCCGCCCCTGGCGGCGGCGCGTGCCTCGCCTGGCTGCCCAGCGCCAGCGCCTCCTCCGCCTGCTTCACCACCGCGCCTGGGCAGCCCCGGAGACGGGCGGCCGCCAGCCCTTGGCCGAAGGAAGGGAAGTGGCAGCCGAGCATGTCTCCGAGGCGCTACTGCGCGTCCAGCGCCACGCGAAGCGCCTGCGCCCGCCGCGCCAGGGCTTCGGCGCGAGAGGGGCCCATCTCCTCGTGGCGCTCCCTGCGGAGGCGCCTGGCGAGGGACCGCGCGCTCGCGGCCGCCCAAGCCCGGCCGACGCCGCTGCCGCCGCCGCCCGACATGGCCGCTTGCGCGCCCGAGCGCGCCCATGCGCGCAGTGCGACGGCCTCCCGAAAGCCAGCCCGCTTGAGCCAAAATGGCCACGGACGGAGGAGGAGGAGGAGGAGGAGGAGGAGGAGGAGGAGGAGGAAGAGGCGGAGGGAGGAGGAGGAGGAGGAGGAGGAGGAGGAGGAGGCGGAGGAGGAGGCGGAGGAGGAGGAGGAGGAGGAGGAGGAGGAGGAAGAGGCGGAGGGAGGAGGAGGAGGAGGCGGAGGGGGAGGCGGAGGAGGAGGAGGAGGCGGAGGGGGAGGAGGAGGAGGAGGAGGCGGAGGAGGAGGCGGAGGAGGAGGAGGAGGACACATGGCAAGACATTTTGCCGTAAGAGATCTCGGGCGCAGCCTTCGTCGGCCCCGTGCTCCGCCTGGTGCTCCCGCTCTGCGGCTCGGCATGCAGGAACTCATCGTGGGGCACCGGTGGGCCTGCCGGCTTCCCTTCTGGTGTGCCTGCGCCGTATGTGCCCCGGGGCTCCGATCGCCCGTGCCTTCGATGAGGCTCCCTGGCGAGTACGTGTGCACGGCCCGCCCCCGTGGGCCCTCCATGGGAGAGCAGGCCCAGACACGATCGCGGCGCAACAGAACATATCAGGACGGGAGGTGTCTCGCCAATTTCGGCCCCTGGGGGCCCTCGCCGGGCCCCGGGACTGACTTCCGGGGACGCCGTATCGACAAAATCAGTCGCGGCCTGGAATCCAGGCGGCATTATCGACGCAAAGCTGCCTAGCCAGCCGAAGCGCTACAGGGGCAGGCCACGAACGACGTGGGACAGATTTGCAGTTTGACTCCCCCCCCCCTTCCTCCCCTCCTTATTTTCCATGCCCAATCACGAATGCATCGGCAGCAGAGAGTTGTAATTGTTTCACTCCGCGTCCGGTATCGGACCGGGCTTCGTGCTCGTACGGGACCTTGACCTTGACCTTGCATGTCTGGGGACAGGTACCGACACCACCGCTACTCCCCGGACCTCGCCCGGGGCGTGCTCTGACCAGCAGTTCGAGGAGAATCCAGCCGTGGCGACGAGGGCTCTCCAGAACGAGCAGCGGTGTCGGCACCCTGCCATCCGACGTTGGGAGCACAACAACATAGCGAACATCACGCCCAGAGCCCTCGACCCCCTCCTTCTGCATCATTTTTCGAGCCTGACCGATCTGTGATGGCCCCAGGGCCCGAAACAAGGCAAAACCGCCCGTTGTGAATCGCGACGCCAGGACCTCCGGGTACCTTCCCCTCGTCGAAACTGCAGCGCGCGCGGAGCCGGCGGTATCTCCGAGGCGGGGCTCTATCCATGACCACCGCCTGGGGACAAGATCTTCGGGGACCAGTCTCAGGCGGAGGAGGATGCGCGGAGGAGGAGAAGAAGAGAAGGGAGAGGAGCAAAGCAACAAGCAAGCAAAGCAAGAGCAAGAGGAGGGGAAAGCGGAGGAGGAGGAGGAAACGAAGGTAAGAGGAGGAGAGGAAGGGGAGGAGTAGGGAGGAAGGAGGCAAGTAGAATGGGGAATAGGGAGGGAAGGACGGAAGAGGAGGAGGGGGGGAGGAAGGAAAGAGGGAAAAGGAGGGGGGGGAGGAGCGAAGGAAAAGAGGCAGTGGACAAGGATTATAATCGGGCTCACTGGAGGCCAGGACGTGTCCCGTCCAACCGCCCGATGGGGGGCCCCAGAGCGTCGGTCGGCGGCGCGCACGGGGGGGGGAAGTGAGAAGGAGAAGGCCTCCTCAGAAGGCTCCGAGGCCTCGGGCCTTTCCGAGAAGTGACCTCCGCCCTCCCCGAAGGCACGAACAACAACTTCTCGGAGGGCCCGAGGCCTTCTGAGAAGCCCCGCCGCCTTCTGAGAGGGCCTCCTCCTTCTCGCTCCCCCCCCTCGCTCGCCGCCGAGTCGGGGGCACCGTATGCTCCGACTCCACCCCTCTTGCCTCTGCCGGGAGGAGGGCCGCCGCCAGCTTCATTGCGGCCGCCTGCGGGGGAGGGGGGGGCACCACCTCGGGCTGGCTGCGCGCACCCGGGGGGGTGGCGCGAGGGCGGGGGGGGGGCATTCTAAGAAAGCGGAGCTTCCTCCCCTCCCTTACTCCTTCCTCCTCCCTCCTCCTACTCCTCCTCCTCCCTCCTCCTTCACCCCTCCTCCTCCCTCCTCGCCTCCGCCCTCCGCCTCCCCTCCTCCCCGCCGCCTCACCCCTCCGCCGCCTCCTCCTCCCCCTTTCCGACCTCTTCCTCCTCATCCTCCTCCTCACCTCCTCCTCCTCCTCATCCACTTAATACTACCTCCTCCTCCTCCTTCCTCCTCGGCTACGAGTAAGAGTGGCCCGGGTAAGAGTGGCCTTTGGTGCGCGGCTCCTGCGAGCCGCGGGCGTGAGGCTCCGGGGCCAGACGCAAGCGCGCGAGACGCTGCTATCGCATCGCGTTGGGCGAACGGGGGAACCCCCAATGTCGGAGGCCTGGAGATAGGCACCAACACCAAGACAGAGGGTTGCCTCCACAGGGGGAAGATGATCCTAGATGTTCGGTGTTGGTGGTAATAGTTCGGCCACCTTGGAAGCCAGAATATTACCACCATCACCGAGATCGGGACATTATTCCCTCGGTGGAGGCACACCGCCGAAATTGGTGTTGGTGTCAATCTCTAGGCCTGCGACAATGGGCCCGCACCACAGGTCAAGCTGGCGAAAGGTCACTCTTAAGTGTAGTCGGCTGAAGGGCCGGAAGGTTGACGGTCGAACCTCGGACGGAAGAACACCCTTCAAAAGCATGAGACCCTCCGCCGGCCAAAACACACAGAACATCTAAGGGTCCCGTCCCGGGGGGGGCCCTTCTGAGAAAGCTATGGGGGCTTCTAAGAAAGCGAAAGGAGTTCCTGAACGGCCGGGAGGCTCACAGTCGAACCCAGGGCAGAAGAACACCCTTCAGAAACAGGCCCTCCGCTGGCCAAAACACGCAGATCATCCATGGGTGACGCCTCCAGGATGCACAAGAGCATGCAACAAAGAGGAAAAACATCAGGGTACCATCCCCGAACCGACCTCGATCTGATTCCTCGGTCCGACCGTATGAAAAGGCGTTTGGTTAGCCGGGAGGGCTTCTGACCAGGCTCGTGCCTTCCGAGCTCCCCCGCCTTCTCGGAAGTGGGGCGCTGCGTAGGGGGATGGAGGGGAGCGACAAATGGGAGGGGGGGGGGGCGAAGGGACGTGCACCTTTCGTGTCCCGTTCGGGCACCAAAGGTGCACCTCTCTTCGTCCTCATTCCCAGACGCCCGGCCGCTCCAGTTCTTTCATGCGTGGGCCCGTGAGGCCTGGACCACCTCCCCGAGGCCGATTGTTCGTCCCGAGCCGTTTTTGGGACGGCCCCGAGGCTCGGCGAGGGCTCCCGGAGGCCGAAAACAACCAACAACCGCCCGCTCCAATTTTTGGGGGAGCGTCGGATCTCTGGGTCTTGGACGCCCGAGTTATCCGGGGTAACTCGGGTCCGGGGTAACTCGGGTTTGGGTTCCCGAAAAAGGAACCCGAGTTATCCCTGACCCGAGTTACCCCTGATGATTCGGGGCTCTGGACGCCCGAGTTATCCGGGGTAACTCGGGTCCGGGGTAACTCGGGTTTGGATTCCCGAAAAACGAATCCGAGTTATCCCTGACCCGAGTTACCCCTGATGATTCGGGGCTCTGAGGGTCTGTCGCCCCCCCCCCCGCACGCAACGCCCGACGCGGGCCCATCCCTCCTCGCGCCGGCTTCGCGCCACCCCCGCGCGGCGCGCCGCCAGCCCGGGGGGGAGAGAGAGGGCGGGGGCGCGGGGGCGCGGGGGGGCGCGGAGCGGGGCTCGGGAAACGGGGCGGGGAGGGGAAGGGTATAAAAAGCCCGAGGGTATAAAAACCCTCCTCATACAGAAAGCGCGCATCGAGGACGGGTGGTAAAGACGCAAGACCCTTGGAGGCCGAAGTTGGGATTTGTTGGGCGGCGGGCGGCCAGTGAAAGCGGCAAAGGACGAGCCGCAGAGGCAAGGTCACAAGGGCACCCCACATGAAGGCGCGTCCTTCCCAGGCGCGTTGACTGCACCCTCGCAATTCTGACCTGAAGCTGCCTTGCTCGCGCGCCGCGCAGCCTGCACGCGGGAGCTCCGCAGCCGCTTCTGGTCAGGAGGAGGGCCCAGAGTCCGAAGCGCGTCGCCAGCAAATTCGCCGGCCCAACGGGCCAGAGGCGTGCTAAGATCTCCGGTAACTTGTTAACAATATTTCTAGTTCGCTCGCGCGGAGCGGCCCCTGGGGGCCCCCGGACGAAAAGTACCCCGGCAAGGTCCCGAGAGAAGCCCGGGAGAAGCCACCAGACCACTCCAGGGGAGGGTATTTTGCGACACCCCTCACGAGGATCGTGGCCTCCGAGGGGGGAGCCGCAATCGACTACCCCCAAGAGCCCCCCCAGAGGCCCTGGGGGCCTCCAAAACGCCGCCAAGGAGCCCCAAGAGACTCCCAAGAGGTCCCCAAGAGGCCCCCAAGAGGCCCTAAAGAGGGCTCCAGGGCCGGCGGCATGAGCGAAGCGATTAAATAACGGTTGAGATCGGGCATAGACCGAGGGGAGTGAGGAGACAAAGTTGGAGGCTTGGAAATTGACACCAACACCAACAGAGGGGGTTGCCTCCACAGGGGGGAGATGATCCTAGATTTCGGTGTTGGTGGTAATATTTCGGTCGCCTTGGAAGCCAGAATATTACCACCATCACCGAGATCGGGATCGTCTTCCCTCGGTGGAGGCACACCGCCGATCTTGGTGTTGGTGGCAACCTCTAGGCCTGCGACAAAGGGAGGGGACCAAGCTAGGTGCGCTCGCGCAATATCTAACAACCTATCCCTCCCTCCCCTCCCGTCCCACTGCGGCGACTTCGTTCCTATCCGCGGGCGCGGGCCGTAGCCGACCTCGACTCCAAAAAAAGACCACATCGTGCCGTGCAATCGGACTAGGGGAGCTGCGTACACAGGACGAGGAGGAGGAGGCGGAGGAGGAGGAGGAGGAGAAGGAGCAGGAGGTGTCCGTAGCCGTTTTGGCGCAAAGGCCGCCCGAACGATTCAGGCGAGTGCTGCTGCCAAGCGCGGCGACCAGCCCTCTGGTGTGCACTGGGCGCCCGCGACGAGATACTTTCCAACACACAATCTCACACACTACATCCCCGGTTCCAGATCTCTCGCTCTCCCCCCTTCCCCTTATCGAAACTGCGTTGACGCCAAGATGGGCCGCGGGTATTGCTCGTATCGACAGCGTCCAACATGGTATGAAGAAGGCCGGAGGGACAAAACTGACGGAGTCAAGGCACTCCATAGGATCGGATTCTCGGCACGAGCACATCGTACTCACATCTCTGTCAGAGATCTGGGGCCAATTACGCATTGCATCGACATCGGCAGCAAAAGAAAAGGCTCACATAGCAAACATCTTTCTCAGCTTACTTCCAAAGATGGTGGTAACGATTGGAGTGGCACTCATACTCCGGACCAGGACTAAGCAGCAGACACCACGGCAGCACACCCACCGACTACGGTCGGGGCCTTGACCTGAGGAACCCTAAATAAGGAACGGGGCCCCTATTTTCCATGAGTGAAAATTCGATGTCACGTCGAAAACCTGAGGCGAACCTAAGGCAAGCTGCGAAACGCTTGAGGAACGCGGAGCCCCTCCCCAACGAAAAGGGTTCCTCCTTCAGGGCCCCGACTGTATAGTACACCCACCGACCAGCAGACCCACCGACAAAACGACAGACCGGCACACCCGCCGACCAACGACAGCAGGCCACAGCACACCGACCAGCAGACCACCAACCACTGACCAGCAGACCCACTGACCAGCAGACCCACTGACCGCCGACTCCAACTCCCTCCTCCTCCTCCTCCTCCTCCTCCTCCTCCCCCTCCTCCCTCTTCCTCCCTCCTCCTCCTCCTCCTCCTCCTCCTCCTCCTCCTCCTCCTCCTCCTTATCCGCCTCCTCCTCCTCCTCCTCCTCCTCCTCCTCCTCCTCCTCCTCCTCCTCCTCCCTCGCTCCTCCTTCATCCTCCTCCTCCTCTTGCCGGCGAGATTGCAGAGCGGCGTTATGGCGTGTACCGCCTCCCTCCAGCGCATGGCGCCCCATGCATTAATTCACCTGCGGTGCCGCCTTCGCCGTCACGGGCTGCAGGCGACTTCCATGATGACAGCGGCACTGCCGCTTACGACATGCACGACACCAAAGCACCGACCATGGCGCCACCGCGGGCCGCCGTTTCGGTCCCATTACGGCGCCCACTGGCACCGACCAGCAGACCACCAACCAGCAGGCTACAGACATCTGACCAGCAAAGCAGCGACCAGCAGACCAGAGAACCCAGCGACGACTTAGGAAAAAACACCGATGCCCGCATCAAAACCACCATCGGCGCCTGCATCCACGACACTACCAGCACCAACATCGGCGCCAGCACCTACACAAGCAAAGACACCCGCACCAGCCTTCACGACAGCGCCGAAGCCAGAATTCCTACGCGGCCAACGACGGACAGCACGACTCCGACGGGTCCGATTCGCCGACCACCCAGGCGAAGTCATCCCAGACGCTCCCACCGACGTCATGGTCGATGCCCTCCCTGACCCCGTACCCGACGACGCAGCC